>JAGXEW010000070.1:679972-708217 GCA_030684275.1 Acipenser oxyrinchus oxyrinchus
TATATATATAGTTCACATACTGTATTAAACAATGCATCTTGGTCTAACCACAAAACAGGGTGTCTGAACTTTTCCAGGATTTTCAAGTTGCTGGTAAGTATTGCTTACTTCTTTTTACCGAAGATTTTTTAAAACACATCCCTTTACCTTAAGATCCTACTGGAATTCAATCCTATACTCTGTTTACAGTTAGCATATGTAATTTAATTATTACTTTAATCCAGCTGTTTTTCCTCTTGGCCTGTTTGCCAAATCAGTGTGCCTATGCAAGATGAAGGGAGATCTAGATGCAGTTATAGCTGACCAGGCTTAAACTACACTTAGCGCACATTGCAAGCATAACTCCAAATGTTGATGAAGGGTGTTAATCTTTGAATCATTGTTGTATCCTGATATTTTTACACTTACAATATGGTTAAAGCATTTGCAATATAGGTTTTAAAATGGAAACCTCAAATAATAAAAAATAAAAACCCTGCTCTTGAGAGGGCAGGCCTGTGCTTCACTGCAGAAGAGTGTGACGAGAGCAACTCCTTGAACAGAGCCAGCTGGGTGTGCTGCTCGTGGGTCTCCAGTGAAGTGATTCACCAGCAGCACAGGAGGCTAATGAATGCCCTGTCACTGTGGTAAATGATTCATGAAGATGCAGACCAGCACGCACAGGAGAAGCGCTCTGAATTCTGATTCAATAATATTCCAATCTGAGAAACAGAAAATATCACGAAGAACTGATGATACAGCACCCTAAGTATTTATCCATGAAATCTTGGCAACCTGGACACAGGTCGTTTCTCATTAGCTCTATGCTTTACTACATTGGCGCACCTCTACAAAATGCGTCACAGTCTCTGAATTAAGGAGCCTCTGTACTGTAGCTCCACTGCGAGCACAAAAGGAAAAAGCAAGGCTGTTGGTTTTGCTTTAATACTGACAACAAGATGATGTTTCCCCATTCCTTAAATCTAGAGCCAGCCACTGCCCACACAGATTCAACAGACAGCTGCATTGTTAGAGGAAGGATCAGGGTCAGTTTATAGAATGTTCTGGAAAACAAAGGCTCCCTTACCCCGAATCATATGCAAAAGTACTGCAGTGGCAAATAATGGTTCTGCATTCAGGGATAATGGTACTACAAAGGCAGCTACGTCTGTATATGGCCACCAGGCTATACCCATTGTTAGACTGTTACCGCAGTACTTACTCATTTTTACATATCAATGACATTACAATGGTAACCAATATTCAGAGGTGATGCGTTGTAATACCGCTTTACATTATCTGTATCATACAGAGTGCTGACATTTCACAGAACAGACTACATGTGTTCCAAATCCTTTGTGTTGCCATTGCCAGCAATGCCGTGACCTGCTAATGATTCTGTTATTGGTATTCTACCGGCTGGCCAACTCTCACAGAGCTTATAGTGGTCTATGGTTCAAATGACTGAACACACTGAAGGCATTTTCTAATTGTACATTACATTCTCAATTTGTTTGGCCAGTTAGTAAATAACAGTATGCCATTGTCTTGAACTTCTCTGTAAGGTCCTACACCTTTACGAAGGAGATTGTCTTTTGTGTAATGCAAAATCTGAAAGTCAGCACATGTTTAATTCAGATCCCAGCGCGATTTCAATTACACAGTAACAAGCTGAAGCTGCATTAAAGAGGACCATGTGGTGCTGGCTCCTTCTCGGCTAGACTACTTTCCGATGCAACGTGCATTCCTGCTGCTTCATTTTATTTCACAAATTACATTTTTAAATTACATGTGAGCCAGCCTACTGTAGGTTTGATTATCTTGGAATTCAAATCACTTTTAGAAACTTATGCAAGGATGGAAGCAAATTGCGGTTGGAAGACTACGACAATTGTAAAGACAAAGAGAAGAATCACGGTTGAGCTGATAACATGGTTACATACTTTTCCGCCTGTAATGCAATTTGAAATGAACCTCTGGTAGTCTTTGAAGTAGCTTTTCCCAGAGGTGTGACTATACTGTACACCTCACATGTGGAGGCAGGTTGTGTGTGTGCTTCACCACAGTACGTCTGTGACTTCACTTCCTGGGTTAGCGACTATAACACCTCTAGGAATGACAAACGTCACGTCATGAAATTCAGTACATATGTTTTAGTTAAAGGCTCCTTTTAGGTCTAAGAGAGGCAACAACTGTGGATATGTCGTACAAACTTATTACAAGCTAATTTGTCAGGGTTTAGGAACAGTAGCTGGATCAAATGCAACATTTTCATTTTGTACTCAAGAGCAAAACGTATGTTTCCGATTCGAAGTTGTACTTGTGGCAGGACTCTGCTCCATGAAATCATATATTGTCACCAGAACACCATCCTAATGCATGTGTTGCCACCTATGCTCGTTTCATTGTTCATTCACAGAAACAGTGACTGGCCTAACAAAAGAATGCCAACAGTGCTGAAGCTGCACACTTTCTTTCTTTAGAAGGAGGAGGAGGATGAGGGAGGGGGAAAGAGAAATAGGTTGTTATCAGTAACCGGCTGCCTGTTTTCCAGCTAGTGTTGTTGACAGAATGAGCGCTTTTACATTGCTAATTACAAAAGGAGAGTATATCTGCCCCTTTCCATGCAGCGATTCGTGTCAAAGTGAATTAATGGTGCCCCAAGTGGCAGTCGCAGCTGCAGTAAAACAGAAAACCCTTGACTAATTGCTCTGTGGTCATTAGAGAGCTAAAGGAAACACCACATTTCACCTTGGGGTCATACTGTACATGCATATTTAAGGCAGTGCCATTGAGCAAAAGCAAAATCTAGTGGAGTCATTTCAAATCCACAACACTGCAAAACTGGGCCATGGATCCATAATCCATTTTAAACACTGTCTGTAAATGTGCAGATCACTTGGCTACTAAATCAGAACAACAAGTAATATAAAACAAAGATTTAATAATGAATCTTATAACTTTGCCTGTTCATTTTTTGGAGTATATTGAGGTTTATAAAGCCATGGCACAGCATACCCCACAATGGACCAGGACTTTTGAAACACTGTGTATGAATGTGAATGCTGGGCGACACCTAGCAGTGACAGAACAGCAACAATGGAGTTACATGATGAAAGTTGCAAAATACCTCGACCAGTTCTGCAAATACTATTGAAAACTGAGCCAAGTTCAGCAGCTGCTTCAGCTGCCAACAGCCACTAGCATTTTCTTTCAGAACTATAGTAGTTACAGTACATATTTGTACATAGCGTGGAAATGTGCTTATGGTGATTAGCACTTCAGTTCTGGACAGGCTCGTAATTGTTTGCTTCAGTGATTTTAGTTTATAGCAGGACCATATCTAGGTAAAATTAAACAATTCATAGTAAAGGCACTGAACATGCCTCTGGCATGAAGACTTCATTTTAATAAGACCAAAAAACATTGTGAATATTTGCTACCATGCTAGGTATTCATTCTTTCTTTGTGCTCCCCATCCTCTATGAAATGAAATCCGTGGTAATGAATAATTTTTGTGTTCAGCATCACAGCTTGTGGGGTAAGAAAGTAAATCAGCAAACTCCATTCTGGAAGCCTTTGGGATTGTTCCTGAAGAAAAGACCCATATTGAAGAAATGTCATCAAGGTAAGACTTAATCGTTGCACCTATCGTACTAGTAGCACTTGCAATTTGAATAAAGGAGTGATGAGTATTTATTTTACCCTGTGACATGAGAGATCAGACATTCCCATCTGCCAGTCATACCCAAAGGGGGCATTCATTACGTCCTTCACCAGGTTTGAATACTCACACATGGGGCAATGTAATACAGCCCGAGACGAGCTAAACACGTGGAATAACATCATGCATGCTGTGCTGCCATGCTGCTCCTTGGTAATCCCTATTCATGAGACTGGCATGCAATGCTCCCCCTTTATAAAGACCAAAACCAGCATCAAAGATTATCTGGAGCCACTGCAGTTGCCAGCTGCCCCAGATAAGGGACACCCCTGTCTTTGCATGATAAATACACCTGATTGCCTTACGTGCCACAGAGAACTTAAAATCACACTTTGAATGTCAATGAAACACGTCTTGCAGCTGGCACAGATTATCACAGAAAACCCCCTGACTCTGCATGATAAGTTCTTGCTCTTGTACACAAAATACCCTACTGCTGATGCTGTGTATTTCAAAAGCCTATCTGAAGTCAAGTGCTTTCATGATCAACCAAGAAGAAAGCCAACATTCTCAATTGTAAGGGAGTCAAGGTCCGCAACAGATTACCAGCCACTTAACGACAAACAGTAGCCACTGAGTTTAGGTAACCCGTACTGCAAGTATCACAACAAAATGTTACGCACAATACTGAGTTTGTTCAAAATAAGTGGCTGCTTAACCCGATGGGTTTAAGACAGATTTTATAAAGATTAAGTGAAGTAGCATTTAGGTTTTAGTAGCTTACCAGCAATGTTCTGGAGAGAAAAAAGACCATAATGGACACTGCACATGAATGTCTGATTTACTCAAGTGAGCTTTCAACAGTTTTCATTTGTAACTATAGGGAACAGCTCACTTGATAAATTTTAACTATTAGAGCTTAACAGTTCACTCAATATTTTATGAGATCAGTCTTATTAGGATAATTTACATCTTCCCATTTTGTGCTGAACACTTTTCACCTTAAATGCTGCATTGCAATGCTAAGGTCTATCAATTGACATGCCCTGAGCTTTATAGCTTCCTCAGCACACAATATCTCATACCAGTACTAGCCTCTAAAATGTACTATGTGAACTTTTACAATCCTAGCAAATCACCAGCCTTTCTGAGCATGCAGGGGTAAAAGACAGAACTGCAGAACTTATTATGAACATCCTACAATAATTCATACAAATACCTTAGTCCCCAACTATAGCAGACTTAAAATATATACAGGAATATATTTAAGAAATGATTGTAACAAAACCCAGGCTTAGGATGGCTGCCCTTTGGATAAGATGCTGCCCAAGGGCTGGGGATTGGACTCCAGGTAGATTGATTGCTTTCACCTCGGACAGTGTTCACCCAAACATTCACACCACCATCGATGTACATACAAAACAAAACAAGAAAGAGCAACAAGCTGTGGTTGTCTACAGACAAGCTCAGAGCCAAAGTGAAATGCATTTCTGTTCATACCAACATTTCATATTTTATTTATTTATTTATTTATATAAGAATCGCCGCAGCTATATACAATTTAATCCTGCTGGTTCAACAGCTTCAAACTAGAAAACAGCAATAAAGACTGATCTATCTAGGTAGCGACTGGGGAAAACACAGCGTAGTTCGTACCAATTGAATATTGGAAGACACCATAATAACAGATGCCACTGCTGTCTTACTTGTTAACGAGAACAGAAGACACAAAATCTGATCAAATGAAGAGGCAGAACACAGCTTTACAAGAGCAATATCAGTGGTTCCTTAAATTAAGGGCTAGATTTCTGAATCTTAAAAAATCAGCATCTTAAATTTCTGGGCTAGGGTGCTTTCATCTTTCAAGGATTACAACATTTGACAAGCTACGTAGACGTGCCAGGCTGATCGAATTAATGTTCCACCGTCCTAGAACTGTGTGCAATTACCAAACCCAAGTCTTTGTAACTCCTGCTAATCACCTCACAGTAAGTGATGATTGAGTATCTCAGTAGCCACACTGCTGCGCTGAGGCTTCATGTTTCTCAAGGAGCAATACAACCTCTTCCCCCTCAACACTTGTTTAATATGCTCTTCATATCGTGTGCAATGCTGTTACTTCTACCTCAAATTGTATTTTTCTGGCAGTCTTCCAGTATGTATGCCTTACAGAAGGACCTCGATTTGCTTTACAGTAATCTCTAGTCACATTCTGTCTGAACTCTGCTGTAGTGAAAGCTTCCCTAGGCCCACTTGTCTTGAGCAGGGAGCTGTGCTTTCAAAGAATGCAAACTGTAAAAAAAACAAAAAACACACACACACTAATTCCCTGAAGTCTTCCTGCAAGCTTGCAATTCTAAAAGTTTAAGAGAGGATGACTCCATAAAAAATAAAATAAAAAATAGGTGTAGATTATATGCCTGTAAACTAGCCAGTATTTAAGTCATGGTCCAATACAGAATTTTTCATTTTATAATTACTGCCCAGTGGTCCATGATTAATTAGATTTATACTTCAACAGCTTTCTCATATTAATTGGTAATGCAATCGTGCCTTAGGCAAATACCTTCAATTTATTTTAAAGAAGGAATCAGTGCAATAGTAGTTTAAATAGCTATAAATGCTACTGTATCACTCACTATTAACGAGTTACACTCCTTAACCCAAGTGTGGGCCTCTCATGTCACCCAGTTTCTTAGAATTAAAATTCTACCACTAAAGTTATGACTTACAATTGTATAGTACTGTACCAACATATTGTATTTCAGACGTTTGACTTAATGTTTGAGAAGTTTCCTGTTCCAGAAGCAGGCTTGTCAACAGGAACGTCAATAGATAATTACCTTTTAATGTATTTTCTATAAACAGCAGTGATTAAAACGCCTGCTGCTTTCACCACATCAATTCTGAAACCACACTTTTCTGCATTATCCCAATTGTTGCATCAGATACTGTAGGAGTCATACATTTGGAATATACTAATACTGTAATCAATTGCCATTAATAAAAGATGTATAATACTGCACTTTATTTATGTTCCATGAAGATGCTTTCAAGGTTATAAAGCACTTAACATATAAAAAGCATGCATATGCTTATGACATTAAAATGTTGTATACCTACTGATACATATTACATTAGGCAAGATCTTGTTGATAGCTGAACAATTTGTGTTCTTTACAGTAAAATGCATATTTTGTGTAAGGGATCAAATTTAGGCAAGAAGTACATTTCCAGAAGTTCAGGATCATTATCTGGATCACTAGGGCTTCACTGTTCCACTGCACAGGGCTAAAACAACAAGACAATACATATTCATAGGTTACTCAGATTCTGTTGAAGTGTAAAGGTTTTGTCACTTACCACCAGTGAGATTGGTCTCTTCCAAGACACCACGCCAATCAGCCCAGACAGCAGAACCTGAAAACAAAAGCAGACAACACCAGGCTTACTACACGGATGCAACAGGCCATGGCACACGATCTCAGGAGCGTAGAGACAGCACAGCATCTTTACTGTCTTATAATGAGCATGCAAGAGCAAGAGAGGGACCATAGCCATACTGTACCCCCTTTTCAAAGCACACTACCAAAAAGCAGAGCTTGTATTTCTCCTTTAAAACAATATGCATTCATATATACTTCCTGGTTGATCAAAAAAGCTTGAATTATGAGCTAACCTTTCAAAAGCATATATTTTAGCTATGGATACATAGAGGATATTGAATGACCGTTCATACGGTTTTTATTCACTACAGGATGATGTCTCAGTAAATCACAAGCCCGAAAAGGATAGATCCACGCTTGTGGTATAAAAGAAAATGTCTTTTATAATGCATAATGCATTCCATGTAATGAATGAACGACTTCTCTCCTAGTAGCATCGTTAGCCATTTACTGCAAGTTTGAGTGGAATGGTTAGCAGTACAAATTACAGAAAGGACAGATGCCAGAAAAATGATTTTCTTTTGTAAACTTCGGGGAGTTGGTTATAGACGTACTAATTATGAAATGAACATGTCTGATATCAATCTTGCCGTGACTGCTGCCTGGATATTTATCTCTAGTCATTAAATTGAGGTCACATTGACACGCAGAGAAGGTATAGAATCACATGTAATTGTGTAACTGACAGGAATGGCATTGACAGGAGCTTGAGCTGACAAGCATAGAGCTGGAGAATGCATGCTTTAACCTCCAGAGACCTTGGTTTGTGTGAAACTTCAGTCACAGAAGAAATTAACTTGAAGGCCTCACTACAGTATAATACATGGTGAGACAAGTGAGTACTCTTTGGCATTTTATAAAGTCAAATAATGTGACCACACCTATGTAAATTGTACATATTGTTTTGTTTAATGTGTGTACATACTGTATTTACACACACACACACACACACACACACACACACACACACACACACATCTTAAAATGATTAAAGTCACATACGGTACAAGTTAAATTATTTTTCGGTTAGTTTAATTTTTCCGACCAAATCAGACAGCTCGATGACAATATGAATGATGTTATCGGTTTTTCATGCCTGGTTATTCAGAGGGCTTTCCTACTGATGAAGCTTCAGACTACTTAAAGATGATCAGGATTGTGAGAGTCTGCAGTCCACACAGTAATAGTGTTTATAAGGGTAAACAGAGCTGATAAAATATTTCAGTTGTCATGCATCAATAAGAATGAATTAATGCGTTCAAGGCTTTGTCCAGAATATATAAAGCAACTAGACAGACGTGTTTCTGTGAACAAAAACAACACATCCCTGGTATCAAAGTGGAAGAGGGACGGCAGCGTATGATATATCAGGTTCTGACTGCGCTGCGGAAGAGGGACAGCAGCGTCTCTGATATATCAGGTTCTGACGGCGCTGCGGAAGAGGGACAGCAGCGTCTGATATATCAGGTTCTGACGGCGCTGCGGAAGAGGGACGGCAGCGTCTGATATATCAGGTTCTGGCGGCGCTGCGGAAGAGGGACGACAGCATCTCTGATATATCAGGTTCTGACGGCGCTGCGGAAGAGGGACGGCAGCGTCTCCGATATATCAGGTTCTGACGGCGCTGTGGAAGAGGGACGGCAGCATCAGGAACTAATCTAATCAACAGTGCTACCTGAGCCTGGGACCTGTCCCTGCTACTGGAATTACTGAACCACTAACAGCTTTAAAAAGCTTCTCTGTTCCTTAGGCTTCACATCTCCTACCACCTGAACACACACTCAGAAGCAACATGATTCAAATTTTGGATGAGGGCTCCGCTTTCTGGTATGGGGGGCAGGCAACACAAAATAGACTGCCGATTTTAAAATACTCCATCTCTGCAGCATTGAGATTAATTCAGTTGTGTAGCACAGTATTTACAATTCAAAAGTATTTTTTCAAGCCTGTGGGCAACTGTGTTTTGTTTTTTCAGAGTCCTTTCTGCGTGCTTGCCTAAATTATTGATCCATCAATGTTGTAACAGAAAACAGGATGCTTATTTAATAATTAAGGAGAGTAACAGTCGTTTGTACATGCCCTGACAGCTGTGTTACTGATTAAGCAGGGCCATCGTTAAAATCAACTGAGCAGTCTTTAACATACCAAGGGCATGTATAGAAATGCAGGTAACAGACAAAAGGAAGCACAGGAACTACTGAACAATCGCTGTCCATTTACTTATCATACACTTTTAGTGCTGAGACAAATACTTTTGAACAGACATGGCATATAATGCCTTCATACCATGTTTGTGTTCCGTTTAAGAATCAAAAAGTAATTTATAGACAAACTGTAGTATACCATTAAAATAAGCACGCCAACCCTTGAAATAAGATTCTACATCACAATTGCTTTTATAATGTAATATATATATTACCCGACACATGCGACACATACTATACATAAAACAGGGTTGAGGCTGGACACAAACCGGCGACACCACACACTGCACGCAAGTGTCTTGAACCACTATACAAAAGAGCCAGGCTTGTGTGCATCCAGGGATACACAGCTTTTAACTTTAGCGGCACTACATGTTACATTTCTTATGTTAAAAGGAAAGAATACCCAAATATTCAGTTGAATTTTGTAATATATATATTAAAATCCCCAATTTCCCAACACCATGAATTCATGATATGCAGATTTGAGATATATCGTGATGGGAAACTAATGTGATGAAACTGCAGAGGCAACATGCGGTGCAAGTCATAGCCCCAGTAATAAGGCAAATATACGGAAAGCATACCGTTCTCACTTTGTAGTACTATACTTCCAGTAAGTACTTCATTCTGAACTCAATGGGGCTCAAGGGAAAGCATGGTTTTATTACAATGGGATTTGCTTTTTCTCAGTTGGTTTATCATTAGCTTCAGACTGGCATGCTTAGCAACACCAGTTGCTAAGGCTTAGCTATATTTCATTGAATCTGCTCTTCCCATCTTCCTCATAAAGGGCAGTGTCGTTTGAGCCTCTGACTTTACGGATTCCTACCCCTGCTGGCGAGTTGAGGTTAAAAAGCTCTATAACTGCTCGTCTTGAACGAGCCCAGCCTTTTGTGCACCAGTTGAGGCGCTTGCTTGGGGCATTTGTGGTTGGTTCTGGTCTATCCATCTGTTACATACTCAAATAAAGTATGGGAGATCCACTTTCTGAAAAGCACTAATGAATATTAGTTATCCATTAGCAAATAAATCCTATATAAAAGGATTATTTAAAAAAAAACCTATTGCTGTATTTTTTCTTTCTTATTCGCTCTTTTACTGGCACACGCAGCCCTGACCCTGCTGCAGTGAATGTGAAAAAACACCCATTAACACAGAGTGAGCAACTCAGAGCTCTGATGTATCACTGCCATTGGGACTGCACTGAGACGTCTGTCAAGAGTCGAAATTATACAGGTATGCCTGAGAAATCGCTCAAAGTGTACAGAACACAGGCAACAGCATGCATGCATGCTCAAAAAACTTCAAATTCATTGAAATCAATCAATCAAATGCCTTGAAATGAACTCTGCTCAACTGACATCAATTTATCAAAGTAACTGTCCTTTCTTAAAGCCTGTTACCTACTTCCAAAAAGAATATCATCAAAATACTATTTAAAATGTTCCGTCTTATGCAGCATTTAACAAGTGCACAGACTAATGCAGTTAGTTCACCACCACCATCCCCCCACCCTAACCCCTTGACATTTTAAACAGGAGGGTTCAGCTGTCTGCTCTTGTTTGTGTTACCCCCCCCCCCCCATCCTCCCATCCTCCTATCCTCCCATCCCTCCATGGAAGCTGAAGTCAGGATACTAAATCATAACAATTAAGGTGGAGGCAATGCATCATGTTATGAGTGGCTCAAGCTAGAGAGAAAGCATGCGATGGTGTTCGGGTGGCACTCCTGAACATGGCTGCTTGCTGCTTTGTATATTTTGCTCGCAGTTAGAACCGATTTGCAATGTATCTTCTGTTGTGTAGTCAGATACTATTCTTTATCCAAACAAGAGATCATATATTGCGCTGGTATCGTAATATTAGTGTATCGTTACACCCCTGGTAATTGTACATGGACAATGTAAATCTACACTCATTTCATCACACTGTTGCAGTGTAGAAACATGGGAACTGATGGCATGATTTGAGAACTAAAACAGTGAAGACACCAGCAAAAACCCAGCCCAGAGACTCAAAACCATTTTCCAGATATTAGGCTCAGCGTGTCTCTAACGACTAAATGCTGTATCATTGTGATGTCGCTCTCATTTACACTCTGCAGTGCTAAAACTCACCTAATCCTAATCGCCATGGAAACAAGAGCACAGCAAAAACGTCCCCTGGCACTCCTGAGGAACAGGACAGTTCAATTACCTACTTTTTCACAGCTCTGTCAAAGCCCTTAAGAGAAACATAGCAAATACTTACATATGTGCCTCTCACTTTCAAATCTTTTGCTTTATGTCTCACGTAAAATACTATGTGAAAACACACTACCCTCCAACTACTATCAAGATAATACTGATTCATAGGGTGCCCCAATACTTGATGAACAGCAATAAATACAGAGGCACTGATGTATTAAAATGTAAAGCTTCTAAATGAAATTGCATCCACCTTTCCACCCAAACTGTCTGTGTGCAGATTATCTTATCTCATATCATAATTAACAAACTCAATAAATAAATACCAGGGCAGTTAGGCAAGCCGCATTCTACACAGACACACAAATGAACTACATTCTCCTGATCTGCTCTCATTCGAATAATGGTTTGTATCATGGACCCACTGTCTGAAATTACTGATGCAGTGCTGTCAGGAACCACTCTAATAAGATTGCCCGGTCTGTCTCCTTCAATAAACTGCAAGCTGGAGGACCGAGATGGCAATTATACAATAATAATTTAAAAACAGAAACAGCCGATGGTCTTTTCAATTACTGCTACTGTCTCTCAGTTATCAAAACCAGATCCTGTATTTCCATATCCTGCGCAACAATGTGTCCATCGTGAATCGTGAATCGTGATTCATTCTGCAGTCCCAGACATGGTTCCAAAAAAAAACACACACACACACACACACACACACACACACACACACATCCGTCGTGTTTACATGAGGTGAACAGACCCCTTTGGCTTCCTTTTAAAAGAAAGCTAAATGATTGGCCATGTTCTTATTATACAGTGTTTTTGTTATGGCAAAACAGATGCCACAGGCATACAGCTTGTTAACAAATACAGTATCTGTTCAGCCACCCAGCAGGACGGCTTACACTGGACACAGAGTTTCTAACCCAGTGCCTACGTGATGTCATTTCCTGTTCAATTAAACTGCTGTTTAGACAAAGGTGAGTTACTGTACTTGTTTTGAACACCCTCTTCCCTGCATCTATTTTCTGATGATGTTACTGCAAAAAAACTATATATTCTCACGTTAAATCTAAATTATTCTTTAAATCAATACAGTAGCACACTGGTGAAAAGATTTCTGAACACACCTACTGTAAAGACCCACCAGAAGCCTTTAACACAGTCATTAAATTTTTTAATGAATGAGCATCATCCAAAACTATTAAACAATCAATAACGATGAATTTAGAAATACTAAAATAAAACTTAATACAATAATGTATTACATTTCTTTTAATGTACGAGAGTATGTTTAATCATTAATACAACAAACCATGTTTTGTAAAGCTAGGATGAGACACAGCATCTTGGTCCTGCCATCTACTCATCTCTTGCTATTTCCCTAGTAGAAGGAAGACAACTCTTCACAAATCGAAACCTGGAAACCTGCAGATGTCTGCAACTCACAAGGCACTCAGGCTGTGGAGAAAAAATAACAGCTCACACAAAAAGACACAATACTGTGCAAATTGTGTTTGCACGCCGCTATAATTTCTCATCATTTAAACCATGCTTTGGGATTATGACAGTGATAGAATAGGCTTTAATGCAAACACATTGTGGTATTCAAGGGCCAATGGAGTGCTTTGCACGTCCTTGATGCTAAAGTTGGCTCTAAAAGACAATAAGATAGGCACAAAATCTGTTGCCAGGAACAGATAATGCTTGTTTTTTGTTGTTTTTCTGGCTACAATTTCCTAGTTGTTAAATATTATATTATATATATATATATATATATATATATATATATATATATATATATATATACAGTACTGTGCAAAAGTTTTAGGCAGGTGTGAAAAAATGCTGTAAAGTAAGAATGCTTTCAAAAATAGACATGTTAATAGATTATATTTATCAATTAACTAAATGCAAAGTGAGTGAACAGAAGAAAAATCTAAATCAGATCCATATTTGGTGTGACCACCCTTTGCCTTCAAAACAGCATCAAGCATCAATTCTTCTAGGTATACTTGCACACAGTTTTTGAAGGAACTTCGGCAGGTAGGTTGGCCCAAACATCTTGGAGAACTAACCACAGTTCTTCTGTGGATTTAGGCAGCCTCAGTTGCTTCTCTCTCTTCATGTAATCCCAGACAGACTCGATGATGTTGAGATCAGGGCTCTGTGGGGCCATACCATCACTTCCAGGACTCCTTGTTCTTCTTTACGCTGAAGATAGATCTTAATGACTTTCGCTGTATGTTTGGGGTCGTTGTCATGCTGCAGAATAAATTTGGGGCCAATCAGATGCCTCCCTGATGGTATTGCATGGTGGATAAGTATCTGCCTGTACTTCTCAGCATTGAGGAGACCATTAATTCTGACCAAATTCCCAACTCCATTTGCAGAAATGCAGCCCCAAACTTGCAAGGAACCTCCACCATGCTTCACTGTTGCCTGCAGACACTCATTCGTGTACGCTCTCCAGCCCTTCAGTGAACAAACTGCCTTCTGCTACAGCCAAATATTTCAAATTTTGACTCATCAGTCCAGAGCACCTGCTGCCATTTTTCTGCACCCCAGTTCCTGTGTTTTCGTGTATAGTTGAGTCGCTTGGCCTTGTTTCCACGCCAGAGGTATGGCTTTTGGCCGCAAGTCTTCCATGAAGGCCACTTCTGACCAGACTTCTCCGGACAGTAGATGGGTGTACCAGGGTCCCGCTGTTTTCTGCCAGTTCTGAGCTGATGGCACTGCTGGACATCATCCGATTCTGAAGGGAAGTAAGCATGATGTGTCTTTCATCTGCTGCAGTAAGTTTCCTTGGCCGACCACTGCGCCTATGGTCCTCAACGTTGCCCGTTTCTTTGTGCTTCTTCAAAAGAGCTTGGACAGCACATCTGGAAACCCCTGTCTGCCTTGAAATTTCTGCCTGGGAGAGACCTTGCTGATGCAGTATAACTACCTTGTGTCTTGTTGCTGTACTCAGTCTTGCCATGGTGTATGACTTTTGACAGTAAACTGTCTTCAGCAACCTCACCTTGTTAGCTGAGTTTGGCTGTTCCTCACCCAGTTTTATTCCTCCTACACAGCTGTTTCTGTTTCAGTTAATGATTGTGTTTCAACCTACATATTGAATTGATGATCATTAGCACCTGTTTGGTATAATTGTTTAATCATACACCTGACTATATGCCTACAAAATCCCTGACTTTGTGCAAGTGTACCTAGAAGAATTGATGCTGTTTTGAAGGCAAAGGGTTGTCACACCAAATATGGATTTGATTTAGATTTTTCTTCTGTTCACTCACTTTGCATTTAGTTAATTGATAAATATAATCTCTTAACATGTCTATTTTTAAAGCATTCTTACTTTACAGCATTTTTCACACCTGCCTAAAACTTTTGCACAGTACTGTATATATATATATATATATATATATATATATATATATATATATATATATATATATATATATATATATATATATATATATATAAATAAAAACTTGCCTCGCCAACCAGTTTACAGCACCACTTAAGAGACAGATAAAAGACACATGATCAATCAACTAGAAAACACACATGGGACCTCAAAATGAGTTAGCACAGGTCCCTGCCTATTCCATGTAGGCACACATTGCAATTAGGTGAAATGCAGTCCCTGTGTTACTATTTGATGCCTAGACCTAGCGACCCTGTTTTTTTAAAGTGCTACACTGTTGGCAAGACAACCCTGTTTCAATCAGTGATCTTACTGAAAAAAAAAAAAAAACATACTGAACTTTATCAGCACACAGGAACGCTCCCATGTGCATACAGTCATTAGACCGTGTAATGGTCTTCTTCAGGAGCAGCAGGGGACAAACAAGCCACCAGAATCACATACTTTTTATACAGCATAAGCTCCCTTTCAATCTTTCTGCTTTAAGTTCTCATATTGATATTCTGAATAAGGCTGAATAGAACAAACAGCTGGCAGGGCGAATGCTATCAGAGTGGCCAGTTACTGATAATGACACTGCCTGGACAGGCAGGCGAAGATAGGGAGCCAGAAGATTAAAGAAAAGGATTCGCCACCCCCTCCTCTCTGGTAAAAGGAATACATTTAGCTTTCCATAACTTACATTTTCATAAACTGACATCTTCCACCTACACACAGTCCTTTAAAGTAATTGGTCTGTTTTCCTTTATTAAAAAGGTACTGTTGAAAAGTTTGAGCTACTAAGGTATCTCTACTAGGATAATATACAGGGATGGAAATAAGACTCCGACTGCATAGTCCATTACTGGTTTTACTAGGAGTTTAATAAGATACACCTGAACTCGTTACCTATACACTGGGGCTAATCAAGCACATAATAAAACATGGAATGGGTGAACCTGCTATGCAACAGGAGTCTTATTTCCATCCCTGTTATATCAGTGGGTGTAAGTTTCTGCCCTGAGCCTCTACATAAAAATGATGCAGATTGCTTTGAGTGGGATCACTGCATTTTGAAAGTCACTGCACCAAGTGCTCGAAAAAACACTGAAAAAGAGGAGTAAAGTTATTATTATTATTATTATTTATTTCTTAGCAGACGCCCTTATCCATGGCGACTTACAATTGTTACAAGATATCACATTATTTTTACATACAATTACCCATTTATACAGTTGGATTTTACTGGAGCAATCTAGGTAAAGTACCTTGCTCAAGGGTACAGCAGCAGTGTCCCCTACCAGGGACTGAACCCGACCCTCGGTCAAGAGTCCAGAGCCCTACCCACTACTCCACACTGCTGCCCTGAACTTTAACTGAATAAATAGCCACAACCTTTAATATAAAAGGAAATAATAAACCAATACCTTAAGTACCAAGTAGACAAGAGCTAATGTGTTGTTAATTTGTATTGCATTTTCTATTAGACATGCTACAGTATGTGCCTTATAGTCTTAATGAGTTACTGCCTGTTTCTATCACAAGTGGCACACCATTCTGTATCACCTGAAGCCAACAGAATACATTTTACCTTTGTTGCCAACAGTATAATTTATACAAGTTTTAAACAGAAATTTTACATTAATGTGAACCTGCGTCAGTGCCATACTGTACAACATCAATTTTCCACAGCTGTTGTTGCCCAATCTAACAGGGGGCGAGATATCTGCATGACGACACAGATTTGAAAGGCACATGTAAAGAGGGCTAGATCATGCAGCACTCAAAATGGCTGCCTATGACACTGAGTTTTTAGTTGTTTTCATTATTGTGTCAATCTGCATTTACTTGTATCTAATCTGTTGAGTGTGTTTTTATTTATTTATTTATAATATTTTGATCTTTGGTACTTTTCGTCAGTGAGTGATACATCAACATGGCAAAATAAAATGTTGTTGATACTGTACCAGGCAACCATGATTAATTAGTACAAATAGCAAGGCGATTTTGAAATTGTGAAACAGCCCAGTCAAGCCAAAAGTTCAAGAGACTGCATAATACATGCAGGGGTACTTAAAACGCTGAATGAGTACAACTGCATTAACAACAAATAAATGATAGCAGTTATTTTAAATATATTGGGATTGTATTGCTGACCCTGCTAAAGCCAGCTTGATCACCAGCTGAAAGAGAATCCTTTGTGTTTTCACACTTCAATCCCACTGGCTTGATGCTCATTTTTCTTGTAATTTTCTCCCTTACATTTCACCCGCCTACAACCGACCTATACAGACAGCTTCCATAAATGGCACATTTAAAAGAAGCGACAGCACTGCATGCAGATGAGTGCACACTGTTCCAAGCAGACCACTGTGAAGTTCCACATTCTAATGATGTATTCTGCAGTTCTAAAAGATCTGTACAGGGGAGCTTGGGATGCTAGTCCACTATATCCTGCAGGGGACAATAACATGATGTATATATTGTTATAGTTTTAATTTTTTAAATAGAGTATCTTTAATTTACTTAATCTTTAACTGTTTCTATAACCACACAGCATGTTTATATAAGTAGAGGCTTGAAATCAAATACAAGCACCAGGAAATGATCAATGAAATTCAGCACTGTCTCAGAACCATATATGGGCTGTCTGGCTGTCTAACACGGGTTTCAGTATACATTTACTGAATTGAATATTTATTCAGTGTTTACATTAGATGATTATCATAAAACGTCTTGTTTTTGCAATAGACGTAGAATAGAGGCTAGAGGCCATGCTTACATTTCGAGTTGATACCTTGACAAGCTGTGCGGAGCAACACCTGTACTAGGAGTTTCAAGTGCAGCAATTATTTGATCTGACCACCATGTTCAGTCTATACTGAAGAGATAAAAAAAATCACTGTAAGACTGATGAAGTGTCTAATAGGGTTTACAGTTGGGCAGTCTGGGCCTGGAAGTACTTTACTGTGCCCTGATTGGTTGCGCTTGGAGGCGACATCTATGGGCTCCAAGTGGCACGGATCACACACGAGTGGTTTAGTGATGAATGGGCAGTAGTTGAGCTGCAGTGCCTGACATTAATCAGTAGGGGTGGACAGCAGGACAAAATGACATAGGCCATGAGGTTTGGAACTGAGGGGGCTCACTGCAGCTAGAGGTCTATGACTCATTGCAAGTGTAGGTCTGCGATGAAACCCTTATAGGACAGTAAGACGGAGCCCTGCTTGCAAGGGGAAGATTAAATAAATACACCCCACAGACAGTTTCCTAAACTCCAGCACAAACCAGATATTTAACAGCATCATAGCCAAAGCCTTGTGCAGTATGTGTGTAAACACTGGCTGTCACTTCGATTGCATTTCATGCCGATCCCGACGTACAGCTTGGGTATCAGCAATCTTAACGTTTCAAGATCTCTTCCCCAGCAGAACTTCGAAGGTGCCTTCACAATTTGTGTGACAGCCAGACCTTCAGTGTGAATCAACCATCCTTCATTTGGAGGCCAACTAGCATTAACCCAGTAGAGTCGTGCAGAGATCAATATGAAGTATGGATTACTGTCACACACAGAAGAAAGGATGCCATTAAAACCCTCCTCCAAAATATGAAATGCAGTGCAGCCCATAGCGGGACATGCTTAAGATTAGTGTGAACATTTCCAGCCACTACTGCACCTGTAGCTAATGACAGCTGTCACTTTTATTCTTATTGGGGAGGCGTAACCAATGAGTAAAAGGGAGATCCTCTGTACTCTCACTCTCTCACATACAGTACTGTGCAAAAGTTTTAGGCAGGTGTGAAAAAATGCTGTAAAGTAAGAATGCTTTCAAAAATAGACATGTTAATAGATTATATTGATCAATTAACTAAATGCAAAGTGAGTGAACAGAAGAAAAATCTAAATCAAATCCATATTTGGTGTGACCACCCTTTGCCTTCAAAACAGCATCAATTCTTCTAGGTACACTTGCACAAAGTCAGGGATTTTGTAGGCATATAGTCAGGTGTATGATTAAACAATTATACCAAACAGGTGCTAATGATCATCAATTCAATATGTAGGTTGAAACACAATCATTAACTGAAACAGAAACAGCTGTGTAGGAGGAATAAAACTGGGTGAGGAACAGCCAAACTCAGCTAACAAGGTGAGGTTGCTGAAGACAGTTTACTGTCAAAAGTCATACACCATGGCAAGACTGAGCACAGCAACAAGACACAAGGTAGTTATACTGCATCAGCAAGGTCTCTCCCAGGCAGAAATTTCAAGGCAGACAGGGGTTTCCAGATGTGCTGTCCAAGCTCTTTTGAAGAAGCACAAAGAAACGGGCAACGTTGAGGACCGTGAGGCGAGTGGTCGGCCAAGGAAACTTACTGCAGCAGATGAAAGACACATCATGCTTACTTCCCTTCCATGTCGGAAGATGTCCAGCAGTGCCATCAGCTCAGAACTGGCAGAAAACAGTGGGACCCTGGTACACCCATCTACTGTCGGAGAAGTCTGGTCAGAAGTGGCCTTCATGGAAGACTTGCGGCCAAAAAGCCATACCTCCGGCGTGGAAACAAGGCCAAGCGACTCAACTATGCACGAAAACACAGGAACTGGGGTGCAGAAAAATGGCAGCAGGTGCTCTGGACTGATGAGTCAAAATTTGAAATATTTGGCTGTAGCAGAAGGCAGTTTGTTCGCCCGAAGGGCTGGACAGCGTACAC
This sequence comes from Acipenser oxyrinchus oxyrinchus, assembly GCA_030684275.1. Classification (NCBI taxonomy): domain Eukaryota; kingdom Metazoa; phylum Chordata; class Actinopteri; order Acipenseriformes; family Acipenseridae; genus Acipenser; species Acipenser oxyrinchus. Next base: position 699,582 of record JAGXEW010000070.1, read on the forward strand.
GAATGAGTGTCTGCAGGCAACAGTGAAGCATGGTGGAGGTTCCTTGCAAGTTTGGGGCTGCATTTCTGCAAATGGAGTTGGGGATTTGGTCAGAATTAATGGTCTCCTCAATGCTGAGAAGTACAGGCAGATACTTATCCATCATGCAATACCATCAGGGAGGCATCTGATTGGCCCCAAATTTATTCTGCAGCATGACAACGACCCCAAACATACAGCGAAAGTCATTAAGAACTATCTTCAGCGTAAAGAAGAACAAGGAGTCCTGGAAGTGATGGTATGGCCCCCACAGAGCCCTGATCTCAACATCATCGAGTCTGTCTGGGATTACATGAAGAGAGAGAAGCAACTGAGGCTGCCTAAATCCACAGAAGAACTGTGGTTAGTTCTCCAAGATGTTTGGGCCAACCTACCTGCCGAGTTCCTTCAAAACTGTGTGCAAGTGTACCTAGAAGAATTGATGCTTGATGCTGTTTTGAAGGCAAAGGGTGGTCACACCAAATATGGATTTGATTTAGATTTTTCTTCTGTTCACTCACTTTGCATTTAGTTAATTGATAAATATAATCTATTAACATGTCTATTTTTGAAAGCATTCTTACTTTACAGCATTTTTTCACACCTGCCTAAAACTTTTGCACAGTACTGTATATGATAATGATAAACAATCGCAGTTCACTGGATGGCTATGTTTAGCCATCTTAGAGGCAGTTTTGTAAAGCATTTTAAAAAAAAAACTGATGATGATTAAGGTGCAGTGTCTTGTATTGTTTTTAAAATAGCATTCATATATTTCTGTTCTGTATTGGATACAACCAAAATGTATTCGTACCTCAAGCAATGCATTCAATTACCTTCATTTCGCGCATGTGTGTGTGTGGCATTATGCTGAGAGATGAGACATCTTTGCGATTGTCTATCACTCCTGGTAGAGGGCCTTGCAATCAGTCTAGACAGAATACAACTAATAAAATATTCTAAACGTATACTAAAATCATGCTAAAAAGCATACTATACATTATAAAACCTTGCTTGAACAAGTCTTTCTACCCACTGAGGGGTCATTACTTCATTAAGGGGTCATTAATGATGTTGTGCGAAACTTGGGTGGTTGAGTTCACTTGGATTCTTTTTAAGGTTGATTTTTGTTTTTGTTACCACTGATCTACATTAGAGCAGCACTTGTGACCTTCAATGACGACATCTGCTTTTTCTCTCAAGACTCCAATGAAATATCATTTCTATTTGATCTTTTTGGTATGGCATTTACGGAGCAGCATGAAAGTCAGTCTGGGAGATACCACAAATAATCCCATCAATTGTGCTCCTTAAAACACACACACACACACACACACACACACACACACACACACACACACACACAAACCTTTAATAAAACAAAGTAATAAAAAAAATGTATATATATTTCCCCAAGTGGCATGGGGCACATATTTGTCAAAAATGAAAACTGTCACAAATTCACAATTTGATTTCATGAAGATTTCTAAAATCCAAATTATACTGTCCAGCGGTAATGTAGCAATTTGTACCTGTTACTTAACAAAAGCCTGGACACAAAATAGATGAATACGTCCTTTCTAATACATTGCTGATCCACTTGTAAAAAAGGTATTTCTGGTCCTGCATGGCATGCCATGATTGGCTACAGTAGGTTTAAAAATGCCTGTTAATGCAAAGATGGCCTTTTCTTCTCAGCTCTGGCTTCTACACACATTATTTCAGCAGAGCTCTGCAGAAGAATGAGCTGCAGCTCACACTTGATGAATCACAATAGGAGACATGCATTGATATTGTACTGCCCTTCAGACAACATAATTTAGAGAATGTTCAGAATGTGCAAAAGACTACACGCAAATCTGATGGGCTGTCAAAAATCCCTGTTTCCAGCCGAGTGCTTGAACAAACTACTGATGCCTCTGTACCGACTCCAGTTCATTCTCTTAAAAGAGGTCTCGCCTACAATGTGTAGCTTCAGAGATCAAGGGAAAGGTGTCCTGCGTTTGCTCTACTTTTACATCATTTACCAAGCAGAGCATGCATAAAGAGCCAACGTCTGTCAACAAACTTTTGTGTTTGTTTTACTCTGAAAATGTTGAGCAATATGTATATACAGTAGCAGTGTGTGTCACACTATGTAATACAGTGTGTTACACACATGTGCTCAGTCAGAAAGGACCAGTGGAACACCTGCTGTAGAAGTGAATTGTTGTATATATACTGTGAGTTATGGCAAAAAGAGACGATAATAATGTCCTTCAGTAACAAAAGATGAAGACTGTCAGTGCTGCAAAAGGCTACATTATTATTCGTGTAACAGTAATTAGATCTCTTGTGTGAAAAAACAAAGTTTTGGGTCACAACTCTATTGATCTGCCCAAGGGCAAGTGGAGTTAATTGAATACACAAATCGCTCCTTCTGCATAGGAAAATAGTACTTGCAGCTGCACTTTTATATTGAAGTCAAATGTAAAAAAAAAAAAAGCTTAATGTAGTAAAACATTTAAAATCTATATGCATCCACAGTAACAGTAACTGAACATTAATACATTGCACATTATGTTAAGTCTACTGCAGTGTGTGTGTTTCTAAACCAGATTGCCACACAGTACCTACACTATCTTACTGTAAGACCATGTTTACCCATTACGTAGTATTTGTTTTTTTTAGACATTGAGGTTATACAGTAAATGGTTGTGTAAAACTTGTCAGTTTCTTATTTCCAATATTTTGAAACAGTATATTGTACACACATTATTCAATACTGTAAATGTACTTGTTTGTTTGTTTTTTAAATTCATTTACTGGCTTAATCACTTTTTCAGAATCTTCAATAATAATAATAATAATAATAATAATAATAATAATAATAATAATAATAATAATAATAATAAATATCTGCTAAATAATGTATGGAACTTCAAAATTAACTGAACTTAATGTTTAGCTATTAAAATATACACAAACTCTATGTTAAAGACATACAGATTTTAAAAACAATGACAAAGCCAAGCTCTCCTGAATTGCCCAGTTGTGTTACACTGTTACACAGCACCTACCGTAGCAACCCACTATTTTAATTCCAAGGTTTCCATGGTTTCCACAACTACCGCTGCATATAGACCACAGCTCTTGAAAAGAATCAGCCACTGAAATCAGATGAATTCTCAGGCAGGAAATATTCTGACCAATCAAGAAGCTCTGTGGACTGGCTACAGAACCCTGTCATATCTACTGTAAGTCACTGGTCCTAATCTGGTGACAGCTAGAGGCTACAGTACTGTATGTGAAATACTGTATTATATTACTTTCGTAATTTTTTCTTTTCCAGCTATTTGCGGAAGCAGCACAGTCCCCAACCAGTAGCTGGTTCAATAGCACAGTCACTGTGTTCTTCCTTCCTAGGAGCGATTCGGTTTCAAATCACCTCATTAAACAAATCTTCACATGTCAATGCCATACCGACATATTTCAAAGCACTCATTAGCAAACTCATGAGCTGTCAGCGGCCTTCAAATTCTTGATGATGAAACTGCCACTGCATCTGCAGCATAAACCTTTTCCCAGAAACCCACTCTTCCTGTTCGAATCACACAGCACTGCCAATCTCTATTCAGAGGGTCACCCACAACTGCTGACTGTCTGCTGCAGGACGGCTGGATGCAGCCCTCCCAACCGTTACTCTGAACTTGCCGCCTCCTTTCACACCTCGGGCTGCATCAGCGTCCACCGTGTAATGAAATACAGCAGCTTTGTCGCACTCAATCGTCTGCTCCACACTTCACAGCACTCATTACTGCTTATCAGTTGTCTAAAGCCTGTTACTTAGTGACAATACAGGAGCTTCTTCTCCAGTACTCCAGTGCAATGCAATTAGATAAGTCCCCATTCAATGAGCATTTGGACACCTACAATGCGGTAATGTAATGCCATGCTTAGATTCTTCCAGCTTAACAGGCTCTCCAATGGCTCACCAGTCATGCGATCGAGAGATTGTCAGGGACCAGACAAGGACAGGAGGCATCAAGCTGACCTGTCACCTCCCTCTTTTAGGAGCTCAGCAACATTCACTGCTTAGGATGGAAGGTTGTGCATCTTCAGTCCTCCTGAGTAATGTTACCTCACCGGGCTGCAGTGGTGAGGTGCCATAGGAATTTCAAACTGGAGTAAAACACATGAACGGCAACATTGCTGTGGCTGCACGGATATCACTGGTTGACACCAAAAAAAAAACAACAGAAACATAGGAATATGTTCTTAGTTTAGGAAGGGTAATAGGCATGAGACGGACGGCTTCCAGAAAGTTTTGGACACGTTGTAGTATTCACGTTCCCTTTGGTATTCAATAAAGTACATGAATACATGCGATGGTGCGTCTCCACGGTTCATCTTCTAATTCTCTTTACATATGTTGTTTTAAGAAAGCTGGAAATCACTGAAGGATTTTTTTTTTTAATTCATTTTCATTCCAGACATGGTTTTATAACTTAATTATCATTTGAAAATGATTAAAAAAAAAAAAAAACACCACACACACACCACAGAATCCTGTAAGATGTTCCCTTCAAGTGGTCAAATTGAAACGCAGCATTTTATTCCTAAACCTTTATTTTACATATCATTCCAGACTTTTACACTAAGAGTTGCATATCTTGCTCTAGTGTGGTGGTGCTTGGAACAGAATGCAACCTTTTAATGCTGATATAACAGACCTTGGCTAGCTGCAGACTTGGTTTACAATTCAGCAAAAGAATCGAGCAGGGCCATGTTTCAGAAAGCAGGTTTAACAAACTCTGAGTTTAAACCCGAACTCTGGGTTGACTAACTCTGAGTTGTCAAACTCAGAGTTTTCGGTTTCAGAACCGGTGATAACAATGAGTTCAATCAACTCTGAGTTAAATTAACCCTGAGTAAAGCGCGTGCATGAGGAGATAAAAAGCCCTCATCAAAGGAACGCAGATAACCTGATTCGTCATGGCAACAGGAGAAAAAAGGGCTCGAACCACCTACTTCTCCCCAGTGGAGATAGAAATATTAATGAATGCATTATGCAGAATACAGTATATATTTAAGAAAAAAGCAATACCGTAGCAGCAGCAAAAGAACGTGAGCTGGCGTGGCAGAAAATTGCTGACCGAGTCAATGCGTGACTATTAATTGAAAAAAAAAAAAGTTCTCTCTCAAGTGTTCCACTTATTCAACATTTATAATATATATATATATGTATATGTGGGATATATATATATATATATATATATATATATATATATATATATATATATATATATGTATATATATATATATGTATATATGTATATGTGTATATATATATATATGTATATGTATGTGTGTGTGTGTTATATATATATATATATATATATATATATATATATATATATATATATATATATATATATATATATATATATGTATGTGTATATATATATATATATATATATATATATATATATATATATATATATATATATATATATATATATATATATATATATATATATATGTGTGTGTGTGTGCGTGTTTAATATTTATGCAGGTGCAACCCAACCGGCACAAAACGCATCTTGGCAGCATCTGAAGGTGAAATATAAAAATATACTTCAAACAGGTAAGGTATAATTTCATTACAAGCAATTGTGATGTTGTTTAGCCTACCCTACCTAATTAAACCGCATTCAACATGTGATATATTTAAGTAGTTAGTGAAATTTTCTAAGCAAAAAAAAAGTAAATTTTTCAGCCATCCCAACACTGCCAGTATTTAATATTGTCTATTTGAAAGTAAAACCTAAATGCCTTTATACATACAAGTCTCCAAATTTGTGCTTACTGGACATGTTCAAATTTGACCTCCATTATAGCCAATAGAAAAAGGCTGAGGGCCGAAAAACAGGTGGGGGTCCACCACCACCACCACTCAGAGGCTGAAGAGATGGCCCTCAGTCAAAACAGTGGGCGACCTACTGCTGAAGGCATCTCTGGAGGAAGCTCATCTGACCCAACCACCCCCAGGACACAAGGGCCTACATAAGAGGTTAGTTATTCAAATTAATGATACATGTACATTCATCCTTTTGCCAGTGTTAGCTCAGCGACGCCCACCCATCCATTTTAGACACAACTTGGCACACTGATTTTCTTGTAGTGGTACAATTCTTTGCAATTGACTGCTGTTACTCCTTCAGACATCATAAACTATTTTAAGGTGACTCAAGAGTTATATATTTGAAAAATTGTGATGTGGCCTGCACACTGTTGTAAAAACAAAATTCAAATTAGGTGGGGCACTTTTCTGGGTAAAGTTATAATTTAACTGTCTAATCTTCTTCATTCTCTACCAGTTACTGATGGTGTAATCTGTCTGGTGGAGCCTTCTGCCATAACAGACCTCCATGCAGTTGTAAGTACTCTTAATACTCCACAGATTTTTCATAATGGGTTAAAGTAGAACACAAAATTGTTAATTTTCATTACAGGAGGATGATGATGAAGAAACCTTGTCAGCTGCCACAGAGAGGGAAGATACAGAGAGACCTATTGAGGTTCACACCTTAAAAATAACATCTAACAGTTGATGATAGTGTTGTACCATAATAAAACTTGCACATTCTTTTTCTCTAAGAGCGAAAAAGATGCTGGAAATTACGAGGAAGAGGGTCCATCCACCTCCACAGCACAACTTACCTCAGTAAGATGTTGTTCAGCATTGGCCCATGACTTACAATGAAACTAAGTAGACCTGGCACTGTGAAATTCAATGTCATTTTTTTGTGTTCCTATAGCTCCATGTGAAACAGCTGTACAAGGTGTACTTAAATAAACAAATTGAAAAATGTAATTTAGAAATGGACCACATAAGGCTGCAGATGCGAAAGGCAAAACTAGAAATACAACTGCTGGAACATCAGTTAAAGGTGGGTGAGGTGCCCACAGGTGGATGATTTTACTTGTTTGAACAACATAAAAAATATTAACTACTGTACTGCATTTGTACTTGCAGGAAATAAAGAAGACTTAATAAAAAGAAAGGCATGTTGTCTTTATTTGACACTGGGGAGGTGATGGGTCAATCAGAAATGATGGTAGCATATTGTGTCTCTGACTGCTCTTCCATCTCGTGCGCCAGCGGGTGGTCAGGATCATTATCAGGATCGTTCACTGGTTTAGTAAAACATTGTTCTCCTCTAATTGTGGCAATGTTGTGGAGAATCACACATGCCACAATAATGTCACATGCCCTTTCTGGGGTGACCCTGAGCCTCTGAAGGCACTGGAACCGGGCCTTGAGCATCCCAATGGTCATCTCTACCCTGGCTCGTGTCCTGCAGTGAGCCAAGTTATAACGTTGCTGCGGGCCGGGCTCAGGATCAGGGTAAGGGGTCAGCAAATAGGGCTGGCAGGGGTACCCTCTGTCACCGAGCAGGTAACCATCGAACTCTCCTATGATAATACGAGGATACAGTTTAAATTTTCAGTTGCAATAGGAGGAAACAAAATATTGATTATAATAGGATATAGCTATATATATAAACTCACCACGGCAAATCTAGCTCAGTGCACACTCACGAAACATTCGCGAGTCATGCACAGACCCAGGCCACTTTGGTTCCACGTTGTTGATGATGTGGGCTGCATCACATATGATCTTCACAGTGCAGAACAGTAATTAGCTGCAGTAGCTGTATTGTGAAGTATCTTTCATTTGGAATGCTAAAGGCTACTATTTAGGCCTACCTGCACGTTAATGCTGTGGAAAGACTTCCTATTCACATAATCTCCTTCATTTACTGAAGGAGCTGTGGTAGGAATATGAGTGCCATCTATGCAGCCAATCACACCTGGAAACCCTAAAATATATCAAATTAACTGATTAGTGCTTCAAGTCTCAAAGCTTCATACTAAATAAATGAATTATTGCTTAGACTGATACCTGCAATTCTGTGGAATTCTTCTTTGATGAGTCTTGTAGGTCTGTGACTTGGGAACACCACAAAAGTGTACAGTATACGTTTCAGTGCAAGAGTCACATTTCTGACAGCCCGACAGACGGTTGCCTTGGAAATATGCTCAGCGTCACCGATGTTATATAGAAAACTCCCATTGGCAAAAACGAAGTGCAACACAAAGAATTTGTTCCGAACTGAGAGCATGTCCACGATGTGTCATATGAACGATATGAGGGCTGAGAATATTGTTCAGATGAATGATCGATTGAGCAGAAAAACGGTAACGTTCAAACAGATGATCATCAGGGAATGATAAAACATCCAAGCGGGTCTGATCACCCTCTCCCGACGGAGATTTCTGCGGAGTATTTGTGCTTCAATATCAACTGGCTCTTCAAGAAAAGGACACGCCATGTCTGACACCTCCTTCAGTCTGCAGGCTTCAGCTAAAGAGGAGGAGAAACTCAGGGTTAGTTGAAGAAAACCTGCTAGCGAAAGCAGGTTAGCTTCACGGAGTATGTTGCCATAGTAACTGACTCAGAGTTAAGCTGAACTGGCTTCGTGAAACCGAAAACCCAGAGTTTCCTTCAACTCTGAGTCAACTAACTCTGAGTTTTCACTAAACCCGCTTTCTGAAACAGGGCCCCGATCCTC
>JAGXEW010000070.1:708717-874432 GCA_030684275.1 Acipenser oxyrinchus oxyrinchus
ATATTCAGGGTAAATAATATTGTGCTGACAAGTAAAATAATAATAGTGATACCATGGTGGACATGTATAATAATAATAATAATAATAATAATAATAATAATCTGCTACCACTGACTCAATTACAGCTTCTGCAAAAACTCTCATTGTTCAAAACAGCCGTTTTACTGCATGCAAGGATACCAATCAATACGAAGGTCATGCCTCTTAAAAGTGTTTCTTCCTGTATGCTCACCACATTTCATACGAGGGCTAGGGTGTCCAATTACCATCACAGGGGGGCCGAGTTCTCTTATCTGGACATTACAATAATAATAAATAAATAAATAAAAAAAAAATAAAAGCCTTGGTCTTCTGGAAACTGTTCTTAGGAGAACAGGAAAACATTGGAGAGCTGAGAATTACCGGAGATATTAATGAAATCCCCTGTGTTAGGAATGTTTAACAACAGATTTCGATTTTTTAGATAATGGCTTCCACAATATGGCCTGGATGTCACCAGTCCCTTTTACGTCTTGTTATCCTTTGCAACCATCTGAGTCTCTGCTGATTCCCCTCCCAGCTCACTCACTGACTTCGTCAGAAGGATCCCATTTTAAAACGGACCTGCATGCAGCTTTCACAGTACCTATTGCAGATGCCAACATGCGCTACACACATTCTTAGGACATGTTCCTTTTGAACATTTCTGAAGCAGCTCTGCAGAAACATATTCCTTTTGATAATAATCCCTCGTGGGGCTAAAACAAAACATCTTTCCCCCAAAGCTGTCCCGTTAAGCCTGAGCATACTTCAAAACATGAACCCTAATGCTGCTGAACCTGTAGATATTCCCCACCAAGCCAGAGATGACAGGACCGATTACAGGAGCTTTTCGTTCCACTGTCCTATACCACACATGGAAGCTCTAGCTCATCAGCAGCAAGCCTCCACGACCATTACCCCCTACTGTTGTGTTACACGCCTAAACAAAAACAAGTCTTTTATGTACAGACTTTAAACTGCTTCCATCAATCTTTCCCCCACCACCTCATTCTACAAAGTCCCCAAATGTATTTTGGTAAATTAATGTTTTGTATTAAGGCAACACATTCTCTTTCTTTTCATCCATAGATGATGCCTGTACAACCCCTCATTCCCCGCCACAAACACAATAATGTAGAACTAACTGTAAATAATAAAAGACAGGGATTTCCATCAAGGGTTTCTGGAGACAGGATAAACCACAAGAGTGAATTAAATTTGCTATTCAAGATTAAATGGAGTCTGACGAAACTTCATACATTTTTTGACTAAATGTATATCCCCGTTTTTTGCATTTCTTTCATTTTATAGACGTGTATTTTTTTGATCCTTCAATATTTTGAGGTTATACTAGTGTACAGCTTAAAAACACAAAAGGCACTTCAAAACAGTAACTATATAATCCAGGAGGCCCTCAGACACAGCGAACTGTCACTCATGTCAGAGAAGACGACACAAGTTTTCTAAAACACAGAAACACAGGTCCGTTCCTTCACACTTCTTTATTCTGTCAAGCGTGATTTAAAGAAGTGTACCATGAGAAACATTTCCATATCATGATTGAATCATCTCTGCAGCTCCCTGTCAGAACACCGTCCGCAATGCATTTGTTACAGAGCCTGTCGCTGTATCTTGCCATGACCATCGCTGCACAGCAAACTGATTTTGACTCCTTGCTGCATACAATGCCACGCTCTAATACATTTTCCTTTGTGACCCTTTCGGAAATGCATTTTCCCCCTAGTTGATCCATTCCTCTTGGAAATGACAGCGGAATCTGACCATAACTTAAGATCATCTCTATTTTAGGATCAGACTCAACATGAGAATTAATATTTTTTTCTATCTAGAATATATACCATACATTACGGATCAGCTGACCCATTTTATTTTTATTTTTCCAGAAAATTATTTTATGAAAAGACCTATCAGCGTTTCAATTTTGGCTATCACTCAAACAAACAAAGGCCAGAGCTTGTATGTCATACAGTACATTAGGGTTTGCTTAAGGGATTGGGGAAAAAAAGAGGGGAATTGATGCAGACCCTTTGATCATGTGTTTATCACCATTGGGCAAAATGAGGCTCCGATTGAGTCGGCATGCAGCTTAAACCCAAGCTGTCTTTCAGGGTTTAGTACTCTACAGTGATAAATGCTTAACAGTATTTTGATACAATTGTAATGAGACACCATTTTTGGTTCACAGTATTTTACTTGGTAATGCAAGTTCCCATTCCTGTTTCAAAAAGGAGTTGCCAGAACACAAATAGATACATTTACATTTTTCTGACACAATAATTTTTCAATTCAAGACACAAAACACTTCCTAAAAGAACTGCCCCCACCCCCCCCAAAAAAAGCACAAGTTGTTTTCCTTGTTCAAAATTACAGGTGCTTTGTACCTTGAACTGTATAAATGTATCCCCCCCATATATAACCCTGTAACACTGCATTATATATATATATATATATATATATATATATATATATATATATATATATATATATATATATATATATATATATATATATATATGATTTTCTTCCTTACAAACAGCTGCTTTTGTTTTTCCTATTTTGATCAAATGCATTTAGGTTTTCTTTGATGCGTTTTGATGTTGTGCTTTAAATGCCAAACTTCAAAGAAAATACTTTATTTTGATCAGCAGTGTGGAAAACAGATATTGTACTTGTAGATCTGAACGGGTTAGCTCTGAAGGTAAAGGGGCGGGGCTTAAATACAGCTGGATTAAAATAATGAAACGTGTGGCCTAACTGTGGTGGATATTGTGGTGACTTCCTTCAAGGGTTGATTCATATTGTGAGAGCATTTGGGGGCTCTGTAATAACTTATCTAAATGTATTCATGTCTCAACATGAATATATTGTCAAAAAATAAATTCAAAAGATCAAATTCTTTCACATATAAAAAGGGAGGAAAACACCACACACATCAATCTTAATACTTAGCAATCAAATTGTTTATTTTAAATCATTCAGAACGTAGAACAAGAAGCAGATGTTAAATGTATGAAAGCATTCTAAAATAACTGACGGGCCTATTATTTATGCAACTTTTTAAAGACCCCACTCACCTTTCTCAGTGTAAATTTAAGATCTTGCTTCCTGTACAGTACCTGCCTCCCCTCTCATCATCCCCTGGTTCCTGCTGTGGCTGCTTACACTGGCAATTCCCTCAGTGGCACTCAGCGATTATAGCAATCAGAACTGACTGAAAGGCCCCCTGAGACTCAGAATAAAAACCTCCAAGCGTTCTAAACCGCGTCCTCCAGGGAGCATGCAGCAGAAAGCACGTCCATTTCAATAGAAATTGATGTTCCTAACAGCGTTTTAATTCTCCTAGATGGGTCTCTCTGCCAGGAGCCTCGACTGGGAAACACCTTTTCTACAGCCAAATAATTAATAGTTTCACATGCTGCCAAGAAATCGTGATGAGCATATTGTACACTGCAGTGGGTATGGGAGGCATCTGCAAAGGTGGGCCACTGATAAGAGCGGGACTAGCAGATGACATTTTCATGCCAAGGCATAATAAAGCACTGTACATCACTGTACACACAAAGCTGTCCTTGCAGTTGGCGAGAGCCAAAACTGGAACTACATCGATCTTGGTACCCAAGCGTTTTTTGTGAAAGGAAGGGGTCCCTGACTGGGCAATCTGAATAAATGATAAGCGGGTTTGTTCTGAAACAATGATGTCAAGTCTGTGTCGGCTTGTTTGTTTCACCTTTTAAAGTCATTCCCCTGCGGACTTCCTTCCCAGAACTGAAAGCCTTTCAAACGAATGCTGCCTGTTCTAGTAGAGAACAACAAGAGCAGTCTGCCACTTCCAAACTACCACCTTACACTTTGTGTCTCTGGCTGTCCTTTTCTAATCTGCTCTCCTGAACTGGTGAACTAGCTAACTGGCCCACTCCAGAAAACAAAATGACACTAGTTTCAGGAAACAGCTCTTTGCTTTCAGACACGAGCAGTGACGCACATGTTCCTTGGGTTCTGCAGCCTCAAGGTTGCCCCCAGCAGGTTAAAAGATAGGCCACTTGGGGAATGTAAACATCCTTGTTACACTAGTGACAGCTGTTTTTTCATCTACTTGACTACTCTTGTTAAGAAACCCTAATATATGAAATGTACAGTACCCTAGCCAGCTATTATCAACTCTGCTGAGTGCAAGCTAAATAAAAGAAATAAACAGCGTCTCGCTTTTAGAGGTTCTCATTTTACTTGCATCTCAGGAGAAGTTGCATGACAACATTTGTTCTCAGGGGTGTAAAGATTTAATTAAAACTAGTCAGAACTAATGGAAGGGAAAGGAATATATTTGGCTCCAACAAAGGATTCTCTCTCTCCAGGAAAGGGGATCACAGGTAATGACAGAATAATCCACGTAGGCTTCTTTGACATTAGTGTTTCGTGACTTAGACGCACAACTGCATTTTCAGTCAAACACCATATTCAGACTGCACAGGTTACAGCACGTTATTGAATAATAATCATTTAAGGCACAGAGCACATAATGTCCGACATCCTACAGTTTATCAATACAGATGACTGATGTAAAACCTCTATCAATACACATCACTGTTCAGCTTCATAATACCTCTGGTGTATTTAACCGCTGTCCTAGGATATCAATTTTTAATTTATAGAGCCTGAAATGGATTACCATATGTTCATATGGGGGGGGGGAGAAGAAAAAAAGCCGAAAGGTCTTTTGTCAGTACTTGAGTTTGTTACTGTCTGTCAGTAGTCATGAGAAAGGCTCTATGAAAGGCCCAACCCAAAATCCCAGATGTACCCCTGTTAACCCCACACTGTTCCTTCCTTCGATTTAAAAAGTGTCACAATGTTTTCTGACCACCTGTTTGTCCCGTCACATCAAATCAGTTACGCTTCAATAACCTCTTCCCTTTACAACACATATACTGAACAGCTTTTTAGGTATTTTGTGTGTCCACTTAATTTTACAATTGAAACACTTGTCTTGAGAAGCTTAGAATTCAATTATCAAAAAGGGTCAGTTTCTAGTTCTGGTCAAAACCGCACAAACTGCTTTGTTGCTCCAGAGACCGTAGACCATTAAAATGTCATTTCAATAAGAAAAAAAAAAGTATGCCTCGCTTCATATTGCATCATACTGCAACTAATGAAGAAACAGGTGCTACAGTGGCACAAATCACAGAAACTTGACAAGCACACCACTCACACAGTATGCCACAGGCTACGTGGTCCTACACAGTATTAAGGCCATGCTCTAATGTTTTGATCAGTCGGTGTGTATTATTGTATTAAAACTTTAACCCTTTCCAGCACAGGCTCAAGGAGGACAGCTGCATGCGGTTATCAGATTGCTGCCTTCGCACTTTCACACCGGAGCCCGTTGGCTCCCACCAGAGTGCCACCATCTCTCACTCAGCCTGCCCTAGGGCAGCAGTATTTCATGAGAGCTTTTTTTTTTGTGCTTTTATTAAATTGTGCCTGGAAACTGCTGTCTCTTGTGCATGATTTGTACTGTAACATATCATCATGGGATGTAAAAGAAATGAATAGGGCAGTCTCCTAGCCTTATCTGAAACACTTCAATGGAATTTAGTGGAAACTGCTGAGAAGTCATCGGACGGAGGCTTGATACCGCAGAGGGCTTTGTGTTGGATGTTAAATCATTACAATTCACTGCCTGTTTTCTGTCTGATATTCTCATACTTGTTTTAGCCATTTCACCATGTTGTATAATTTGTTGGTATTCCTCCGGAACAAGAATTATTTTTTTTCTACTAATTTGAAGAGAAATAAATCTATGAAAATGTAATTTTGTGTAACGGATTCTGAAGCTTTCCCTGTGAAGTACTGGTGTGTTCAATTCCATGGGTTAAGTTACAAAAGAATATTTAGTGCGCTGTAGCATGAAATGACTAGAGCCTACTACCAGCAGTATTATTTAGAACATTTAAATGAATAAAGTTATTATTATAAGTGGTTTCAGTAAAAGGGCTGAAATGGTCATGGTGGCCTGGCTGCTGTGAAATTGTTGTCCCTTTCTACTTCCTGGGCATGAGGTTCAGAGCTCTGTTTCCAGCAATAGAGCCCACCAGAACCCTCCAACTACACTATAAATCAGGAGATCTACCAGAACCCTCCCACTACACTATAAATCAAGAGATCTACCAGAACCCTCCCACTACACTATAAATCAAGAGATCTACCAGAACCCTCCCACTACACTATAAATCAAGAGATTTACCACATCCCCCCCACTACACTATAAACCACATGTACCAGAATCCTTCCACTACACTATAAATACTATAAATCATTATATATGTGCAAACTGATCATGACTACCACACTGAGATTATTATAGTTTATATATAATTTATATACGCAACCAAGACGCAAATATGTTCATTGTCGGATATCTGCAACATTAAGCTGCTGCCTACATTTCCTGTTTTGCAGTATACATAACTCACATGCTAGTCTCTTTTTCTTTCCATTGTTTCCTCTAGCTCTCCTTGCCTGTACCCTTGGGAGAGGCCTGGGTTCGAATGGCTTTACGATTCCTTGCAGCCACACCAAAACCCAAATCAGCGCTGCTAGTTAATGGCTCTCAGGTGCAAAAGTCTACAGGCTTCATCCTACTGTATTCCTGATATGCTAACCAGAAAGACAAACATAATCATTTCTAATTAACAAGGATCTCTATTTTTTCTTGCTTCAATATTTAGGTAATATACAATAAAACAATGCAAAAAGTAAGACCACGCTTTTGTCAAACATTAAAATACTTCCAGTAAATGTGCATTGTTGTGAAATGAAGAGAAATCCTGGCCATGATATAATAATAATAATAGTACTTGAGCATGCAGACAGTGCAGGGCCATGCATTAGGGCATGTGGTTTTAAACCTGGTAGCTCAGGTTGCTTTCCATCTTCCACTCTGCCAGCTATTCTTCATTGATTGACCCATGCTGCAATAAAAGAGAGCTGTGTGGTCTTTTTGCACAGCTGCCAACATGAACATATTGAAGAGCGGGAGAGCCAGCAGGAATCTTGGAAATGCCGTGCATTTAACACCTTCCAGATTTTTTTTTTTTTGGTTGAAATTCACAACTGATCAAACATGAGAGACGTGAGAGCAGGTAGTGAAGGCTTTTACCGCAAGTCTGCATTAACGTTACATTTTTTTGTGGGTGCCAAGCAAAAAAGAAATGTGGGGAAAAGCACTGGAATGAGGAAAAAATATATATTTATTTATTTTTGATTGTAATCCACATGGCATGTTATATTTTGGGCATAATTTTAAGCAGGCAGTGTGAATTTAACAAAATACCCTTTTTGTTAACTTAAAAGAAAAAATGTTATAATGTATATATATATATATATATATATATATATATATATATATATATATATATAAAATGAACACAATGACACAATATCATAAAACTGCAAATAGAATAAAATAGTTTTTCCTGCACAGCTTTCAATGCCACATTTCTGCATTGCTAATTCGTTACCTACAAGGGATTGGTTTTCCGTTGCACTTTTGGGTAATACCTCTTACGGAATAGGGCATACATAACCAAACTAATACAAGATTAGTACAAACTTAGCCACACAGTGCAGAAACAAAGTACAAGAGCCTAATATGTTCTTAAATGCCATGGGTAAAAAAATGCAACGGTGCCAAACACTACAGTGCTTTATCTGCCAGTAAAAAGTTATAATATTTAATGCAATGTTGTAGTTCTCTTGAGTGAATACATTAACAGACATGCAATCTCATGGAGTCACCCAGGGTTCTGCAAAAGAAAAGGCAGAGGAATGATATTATATCAAATTAAATTGAAAAATATGAAAATGAAACAGTGACGGCTGACACAACAAGGACATTTATGTAAAATGAACCCAATCTCCTGGCCTTGCAATCACAAATCAAAATCATTTAAGTTCTAGAATGGCTTTAAAATGCATTGCTTTAACTGTAATCACAGCACTACCGCATGTATATATTAAACATATACATTAAACTATTCAAAGACTTAATCCTCTTTAGATAATGTTTTTGACTTCTCCATTTAACTCCCCAAAATAAACATGCACAGAAAAAAAATACTGGCAATCATAGATTCTGTCTAGAAAGCTGATGAATTCCAGATAGCCGTCTCTTTTGTGCAATTCTGTTAATTCCAGATACAATAAAATAACGCAATACAAAGAAGCACATCAGCAAAATATAATTTGCATTCAGAATCACCCTTGTTCTTTCCAGATCTGTAATGGACTCAAAACTTTGAATAAATGATTCAGTAAAAACATGGAGCCACGTTAAGGCATGATCATCTTCATACATGCCAACAGTCCCTATGTGGTCGGGACAGTCCTGATTTCCTAGCAAATGTCTCACCCCCCAATGTATAGGAAGAAAGACCCGATATTCACCTATAGAATTTTTTTTAAATTCTGCACAGTAGAGTTAGTGAAAACCACACGCTGTGCTCTTCGTGTGGCTGACACATCTGCTGATCACTCGTACAAAGGTAAGAATGCTTCATTGTGTCTATGTTTACTGTCGTTGTTGTTGTTTACCGCAAGAACCCCCCACTGCCTAAGAAGCCAGTGTTTTATAGCTTCTAAAGAAATTCTATAAATTGCAAATCAAGATTCATCTGCCAAAAGTGGAGATTGAATGGCGCCAATGCAGAGAATTATAGCCCTGAAGTAACACACTAAAAACAGCCAGAGGACGAGAGGAAGAAGAGACAAGTACCACAGCTGCACCACCAATAGGGTTATGCAATCTTTACAATCTAAAGCTCAGGCCTTCAGACCTGCTAGTGAAAGACTACTTAATGCATGTTTTATTGGAAAAAGTTCATGAAGTCTGCTGTGCTGGGGACTGGGGCTCATTTCTTTTACACAATGCCTTATTTCTGCAGGAACCTGCAAATGGCTTGCCATAATTATTCATTCATTCCAACACCAAAGCACAAGGCCTAAGTACGGTCTTACTAAACCTTAGTATCATTAGATGTTTTTTAATAATGGCATACATGGAATTTAATTAGAACTAGTGCAGTCTGTGTCAATCTAAAGCTGCACTCCTTGAAAAAAGGAGTGTTTTTAAAAGCATGGTTAAGTACAAGTTTTATAGATATAATGCATTAAAACTGTCACGAGACACAGTTCTATAAAATAATGATGCTTTCAATGCATACTCCAGGGGCTGGCTTAAGGATATCTTCCTCTAAGCATTCTACAATGTAAAATAACATGCCTTTCAGCATTGTCGGTTGGCATACTGTAGATATGTACACATTTAAACACACAAGTTAAAATGTGATTATGTGTAATCATTTAACATTTAAAAATATACAGTACTTGGACCTGGTAGCATGATTACATTTTTCATAATTTTACCAAGTCAATTAATGAAATTCAATTCTGCAGTAAACTTTTCCTTACATGGCAATATACTCCCTTTTTTCAAGTCACTTTTAGAATTCCATTCTCATCAGCTGTTTTCTCTTTGTGTGACCTTATCCTTACCTACCAGCTTTCATGATGTTGCAATGTTGAGTTTTTTGCCCTGCCATAAATATCGATACCAATGCTTTGAGTGTGTAGTTTACTGTACTCACCGATTGTCCCTTGCTTACATACACTGGATAATAATAGCTATTATAAAGCACAGATTATTGGCGTTGAACTTTACATCAACACATTCACCATTTATACCATGGAACCCAGTTTGTTCATCCTAAAAGGATCTGGGAAGATCCTTCCATTATTATGAGCTGTGTCAAATATTGCATTTAGCAATGTGGTGTTCTTCTTTGCCTTCTCATGAACAGCTGTCAATACCAAGGACAAAATAAGAGCAAGGAAGATGTTTTTATTAAAGTTCTATAAATCCCTAGCTTGTGGAACATCATTCAGTACTAAAACGGTGCAATTGAAAGACACACAGAAGCAGCTACAAAACAGCACGGCTATCCAATACAATGACTTAAGCTTTTCCATTTTAAAACTACTTGATTTAATGCTATAACTATGTGCTCCACACATGTCTTCCAAGGTATTGAATTAATGCAATCATGGATCCTAAAATCCTGAAATGACTTCCTTTGTTAAGGTAGACTACAGGATTATACTGTAGCTCATCAGTGCATGAAGCACTCCCCTTTCATTTGCATTTCATCTAAACTCACGGGATTCTGCAGCCTTGAATTTGAATTTGTTTTCCATTCTATGTAACCCAAAGCTTGAGCAGAATTTTCTATACCTTTATTATTGTATTCGTGAGCCCTAATGGATTTTCCTTACCTGTGCAATTAAATCTCTCATCTCTCCCACAGTGATAGGATTACAATCTTGCATATCGTTCCTTGCAGCAGGTCCAGGCAGGGGAAGAGGACATTGGCTTGACATCAGCCGTTGAACTTCAGGTCTTCAGTCCAAGTGCGGTGCAGTGGTGAGGTTGCAATGGAATTGGGCATTTCAAACTGGGTGAAATTGATTAGCAAAAACACCAACACGTTGTGCCATTTCTTTTCAACACATTTGAGAACACCAATCGTCCTGTGCGAAACTTTAAAAACATACATTATTCATTTATTCCAGACAATAAAAATAATGCTTCTCATCATTAGGTCATTGCACAGAATATCTACTAATCAATTCAAGGTCAAGAATTGATTAACAACCCTAACTTTCTATTGCAATCCATCCTTTTTAAAAATCGATCAATAATCTGTCTGGAAAGTCTGACTGATTTAACCCTCTGCTCCAATAGTAATTAATTCAGTAATTAATCCTCTTTAAGATAATAATCAATCAAATAACAGACTCTGAAATTCCAGAAATGTAAACCTTAACAGATATAAGTAAAACCTGCATGCTGCTACTTTCAGAATGTATCAATATTGTTTAAAGAGGGGTCAAGAGAGTATGCCACATGAATCCAATTAATGACAGACTAACAGGATAACAAATAATGTCATTAGTCCTAATTGTTCTAGCAGGGTTCTTTCTATACTTTAGAATGCTGCCCCCTAAATGAATTAGGGTCATACAAAATTAACAAAAGATTGGCAAGCCAAGCAAACAAAATGGACAACATCTTTCAACTAGTTTCCAAACAGGCCATCAACCATAAAGGAAAAAAAGAGAATTGTAATACTAAAATTAAATTTAAAAAAAAAACCCCAACAGCAATGACAATAGTCAGAACTACTGTACTAGCACCACCACTTCATTCAATGCACTGTCCTGATGTTTCTTATACAGGAGTCCATTCTATAATTATACAAGAGTCCGTTCTATAATTGTTGCTGTTGCGTTTTGATGCCATGTTCTCTGCAAAACTAGGCAATCATTGTCCTTTCTCTTGATCAGCTCTGCAGTGTCCTATAATGTCCTTCTGCAGGAACATCACCTACTTTCCTCAGCCTCCTCTCACTTCCACACATATCTCAAGTCATCCTCCTCTTCTGGTCACCCTTCTCTGGGACACAAGGAAACTAATCCTTTTCCTGCTTCCACTTTGAAGTTCTGGCCTAAAAGCACAAGCTAATCTTTCCAGGTGTGGTTTCTTGCATGTGACCCGATAGCATTAAAGACTACCACAATACAGAATTTCTTCTCCACACACCACATGCACATGCTTCTATTCTTTGGTCACTATTGGGGATATTTTTGTTTCAAAACCATCACAGTCCCCTTAACATGTAATTCAGGTTAGGATGGGCAGCTGTTCTGCAGTATTTGGGGAGGATTAGTCTTCTTTGTTGCCAACCATCATTTCAGCTGTTAACTCATTTCCAAACCATTGCTTCAGTGTTCATCTCATTCTCATTCTTGTCTTTCTCTTTGCCTTGAAAACTAAACAGATCAGTTTGTTCCCTGGGTGAACACAAAAATATAAGAGCAAAAATTTAGCTGGGCGCCCAGAGCATTTTTAACTCGGGGACAAGGGGGTGTTTATTTGGACCGACTGATGGAGATCTAATTGTGTTGTCATTTCTTTGCCCTGAATTTGTCCAGTTGTCACAGTGGAGTCAAGGAGAATAATGAGATCATAGATCCTTTAAATCAAAGTGAAAAGTATGCAGCGACACTATGACAACACTGATGCAATGGCAAGGCAGGGTACATCTTCAGCTTCTGCATCTCTGAACACTGTTCTACTTTAGAGACTGACCCCCATTCTAACCTTCTCCTCGTCATCGTTATACCGATTTAACAAGCTCATGAATAGGAGCACTCCTCTTATTTTAGTAAATAGGAAATATATAGTAATTCACACAAATTGCAACAGAATTTATAGTGCTTACCAATGCTTTACAATCTATTTTAATACCTCTTAGCTTCATTTACATTATTACTGGTCTCCAAGTGCTGAGAATCTCTCTGTTTGTCTCTTGTTTTTTTTTTTATGCCCCGTGTTAATCTGGGATATTTTGAGATTGGCATTTGAACTGCAACACATGAACAGATTAGGTACCATGAAGGTGCAGCAACACTCCATCAACAGTGTTCTATATAACATGAAATCCTGAATGACAGAATAAAAAGCAAGCAAAGAACCAAGAGATCTTCCAGAAGGAAAATGGGATGAGATAATGTGGCTAGTGTGAATAAGAAGTACTGTATCTTTTCTTTATGTCAGCCACAAATTGTCTTTCTATGCATTTCAATTGTTTTTTAACCAACAAAAAGAGGGTATTTCCAGAAGGGTTAGTATTGTTTAATCATTTGCTTCAAGACAACATTAGATTTGCATACTGGAGCTCATGAGGTAACTTTCTCTCAGGGCAAAGAAGGATTTGTACTTTCATTTTAAAACATCTCTGGTAAAACTAATATCACTTGTGTTCCCAGGAAAAAAAAAATCTTATTCTTACCTATTATAATATGAAAGTGTCATTCACTTATTCACTTAGCAACCTCAATATATGAAAAGTGAAAGGCTATTCGTTTTGTTTAAATAAAATCTGCGTTTCAGACATTTCGTTCCTTAAACTACTTGACATGCGAATTAAAAAAAAAAAAAAAGAAAATCAGGAAGGAAAAGTAACTTCCTCCGAGACGATGGTAATTCCTAGAATATCATGCAATGCTCAAATTAATTCAGAGAAATAGATTTTTCAGGAAATGAAAACTACGTACATCTTAAATTTAAAATCTGCAGAGGGTTTCACAACACTTGAGGCAAGTGCACAATGCCTTTCCAACTCGAAAATGTCCAGAATTGTTCAAGAGACAACAGTTATTGAAATAATTATTGAAATGCCGTCGACATTTTTCAAAAGCACATCTTTCTGTTTGCCTGAGGATTACAATGGCCTCAAGGTTTCAATTAACTTTTTTCTTCCCTCATTAATGTTCTAGTTCACACAAACTATATAAAAATCATACATGTGCCATTCAATTATGATTTACCAGAGCTTGTGTTTACTCACAAAACAATGGTCCCTTACTTGGTGTTCAAAAAAGGGACTTCAATATTGAACCAAATTATCCAAATATGCCCAAGACTGTACAGTCTAATGAACTCAACAAATTGCATTGTACAGCTTGCAGGACATGCAGGGGGCATTCTGACACATTGCTTGAGTGCAGTGGGCAATGCACTGGGACTCTTCACCTGTGCTAATCAACACCAAACAGAAACACTGTATCCAGAGGTCACTTTAATGTCAAAGGTGGAATTCCGCAAACATTCTCCTAAGCTGCTCTCCGGACAGCAGAGACAGCTGTAGGCTTAGATAGTTACTACAGCTAACACCTGCTAAACAGCAGGGAATAATATCACTGCTGGCACAGCTATATGCACAGGGACAGCGACAAAATGGGTCACACTAAAAATTAATAGGTTTTGGCTCAACCTTAAAATCAACAGATTTGACTGTGAGGAATGCAGATACTAAAACAAGCCTTTAAAAGGGGGTTGTGAAGACAATGGTATAGAAAATAATACCAGATGTTGTATACCTCACTGAAGGACAGAAAGCACTAGGTGAAGTGTACAACCATACACTGTAACATTCTTCAGACTAAAACACTGATCTGCATCACATAGCCAAGAATATTCATTTTAAACAGCGAGGACCAAGATAGCAATATTATTTCACATGTGTCTACTCTCTATAAGCTACGGGGCTATGTTATTTCATTCTTTATATTTATATATATATATATATATATATATATATATATATATATATATATATATATATATATATATATATATATATATATATATAGAGAGTAGAGAGAGAGAGAGAGAGACATACATATATACATATATATATAAATGTCTTGACCTTCAAAGGGGACACAGAGAGTTTGCAAGATGTCCCTGGGTAGTACAGAATCCCTATATGTTTCACATGGTATTTTTCTGATTCTGAATTAGGAAGGAGCCAAGATATTTTTTAAAGATTAACTCAGCACTCCCTGTGGACTGTACAGAGCTGAAATATGTTCTGAATGATCCTAAGATGTGAATGCTTGAAGTATGCAGTTTCCTTAGCTTTTCTTTAAAGCTATGTGCAATATTTGACTCTCTCATTATTACAGGAGACCTGCCAATAGCACAGGAATTAGGATTCCTGGTCATATTGTTTGTCACTTCAGCAAAGTGTATCCAGGAAGCCCTCAGTCTCAAAGCTGTCCTCATCTGAACATCTGAATGTACAATAAACACCAAATCATCATGACATGAATGTGATATAGTTCCCCACACACGGTATTAACATCATAGCATATAATACAAAGATACAGTGAAATGGGGTCCACCACTAAGATCATTACAATAGACCCCCATTGCATTTGATGAGAGGACAGAGTCTTGGATTCTTCTCTTTCGAGATATTTCCAACTGGATTGGATTAACCGATCACTGTCAAAATCCCAAGCTGGCTATTTGTATAGTCTTTTTTATTCTTTATTTTTAAGTGCCGTTATGGTTTGCTTTCCCTTCCTTGACAGACCCAGGATATTGTTTTTTCACTGTTCAGCCCATACTATAGACACTAACATAAAGTCTGACAGCCAGACAGAGGTATGAACAGTGCTAAAAGGTCAGGACCACAGGATATGGAGCTGAAGAAAAAGTAAATCAAATTTAGTTGAGAGTCGGTTCTCTAGGATTTCTTTCTTTTTCAGTCCCCCAGTTAAAACAGTAGCCAAAGCATGGTATAATAATCTTAAACTACAGATACCTTCCATCTACTGTCTTGAATTGAGCTCAAATCCTACAGCCACAATTGGAAGCAGTTGGTCTCAAATGTAAAACATGGCAAACATGAGGTTTACACTGAGAAGCCTGTAGATAATGTTGTTTATACAGCATACCGCAAACACGCTTATTTACAAGACTGAAAATGTAACAGTATTTAGCACTGGTTCAGAAGGAAAACTAATAGGAGGCAGATTGTTCCTGTAACTGTCTGCCAATAATAATAATAATAATAATAATAATAATAATAATAATAATAATAATAATAACCTTCAATGTTCTGCAATCAAACAGGAATATTCTCATACCATTACAAAAAAAAAGCCTGGATTACCACAAGATTTATTCAAGCTCTACTCTAATGTTCCTAATTTTAATAATCACAGAAGCGCTTTCAAAGCACTGCCAATCCATTGCTGGTTAATGCATGTTACCATGAATAAATCATGCAGCTCTGCTAACTGAGTGCACTGTTCCTGTCAAGGACTGACATTTGTAACAAATCACTTCCAACTTCCACATTTCTTTTTCCTACCAGCAATCCAGACCCCCACATACTGAATCACTGGCACTCAGATGTTCTTTTTAAAGCTACCAAGGTAAAAAAAAAGTAAAAACAGCAGTATTCTTCAACATAGAAAACACGCCGATCCCACCTCTACACACCCAGTCTAGAGCATTCTTAGCTTTCCCAGATGAAATTAAAAGAGGATATAGACATAAAATGTCTTACAATATACTTTTAAAGCTAAAATAAACCAGCTAGAAGCCTCTCAAGGTCATAATATAGGAAAGACTTCTTGTTGAAACGTATCTCAATGAATTTTCTTTTCGCATTATTAGGCCACATACAGCACCTTACAATATGTAGGATGGTTACTGGTAGAGTAGCACAACATTGTGAAGGACCAGAGGCTAGAAAATGATGAGACTAGTTTAAATTCCATATTGAAGGTGCCCTGGGGGTATTCATGTATTACCTTGTTCATGTATTTACTTTTCTGAAGGGCACAAACTAATTATGCAACTTTAAAGTTGTCAGACCAAAGGAAGCTAAACATCTGGAAATCCACTGTCTCATCCTGCTGTTCCCAAATAAACCATCTCATCAATACTGTAAACGTGCAGAAGGCTCCACAAGCAGCCTGCAAAGACTTCTTTTGACATCCCTACTTTGCAGTTATTCAGCTGTAATTAGCTTAATTAGAATTAGCTTAGGCCCACGTTACGTGTGTTACAGTTGGGTGCCCACCCTCCTGCATTGTAACGGAGGCTGAAAACTTGGTGTAACATCGATTTTATTGATCTAGTTATGTAGCCAAAAGCTTCCTAAAGGAACATTCCTTAATGTTGCTGTAACACACGGAACATGGAATGGATTTCCAGAGTGCTTAATGTTGCTGCAACACACGGAACATGGAATAACACACAGAACATGGAATGGGCTGGAATGTTGTTTTCTTGTTGTTGCAGTCCATGTAACCTCAGATAGAGGGGTAAAATTCCTCCTTTCTTCAACGTTCTTATAATGCACTCTGTGAAAGCTCCTCTAAACAATACATTTGCTTACAGCAGCTTTTGAACCTTTTAAACACATTTTGAAGACTGCAAGCCAATTGCTGAAGTAGAAAGCCTGCCTTGAGTTACACAGGACATTATATAGTGTGCCTTAAACAAGCAAAAAAAACCAACAACATTTCAAAACCTCTCGGAGCGACAATTATGTTCGCCAAAAAGCACACCTGCTACAATGTGTGTTTGTTTATATTTTCAACACACGGGTCCATTTAGTTTTTCATTTGATTAGCAATTTGGGTATATTTGGATGCAATATTGCATGCCTATCAAGAAATCTATTCAGATGTACAGTGCAATTACATAGCAGCCACATTGCACATACTGTACAGTAGAGCCTTGGAAAGAGAATTATTATTTCATGGGAAAGGGGAGTGTGGGGGAAGGGGTAAGTGGTGTGCGAAGTGTTGCTCTCAGGATGTAATGTAACAGGGCCAGGGCTTTAGTGCCTCTCTCCAAAGGACAGAACTGCCTGGGTCAGGGGAACCATCCACTGTTTCAAGTGCAACACCCTCGTCAGGATCACACTCACCCACTGATACTTTATCATTATATTTTGGGGTTTGATACAGTGGATAAATCTGCACTCTAACTGGGTTAAAACTCCTAGTTCCATGCCAGCAGCATTTAAAAGATCTGTGGTTTATTGGAGACTGGGTCTTAGAATTTTATGACTTGGAAAAGAAGGAAACACCTGCAGACCTTCAACGAAGAATAAAGGAAAGTAAGATGGATGCCTAAACCATGGGGAGGATTTCTAAAGATCTGAACCACAGGGCTGCAGAACGTTTGCACCCACGTGCGCACAATGCGCACCGAGGGATTTGGTCGGGAGCCGAAGATGATCGCCCCCCAGCACGAAGTTTTAGATGTTTGCCGACATTCGAAGGAGATTTTGGACATTCTATCCTGCTGAACCAGATAAAGGGAATTGAAGGAAAATAAAAAACAAAACATAGAATGATAGAATAGAAATGGAAGGAACCAACAAGAAGACAAACAGCAAAATAAATGAGCTGCAGGGGGAATACGATGAATCAGGAGGAAGTGGGGGAAGAGTGGAGGGAGAAAAAGAAGAGACAAAAAACAAGATGCAGATGGAGGAGCGATGAAGAGATGCAGACAAGAAAGAAAAGACACAGACGACTGGTAATGTTGAAGAAAAAGAGACAGCAGAAAATAGCAAGAATGTGATTTATACAATTTTTCCAATACACTAGTCCGATCTCGTACGTAGGACATTAAAAAAAGCAATTATTTTACAATACAAATTATCGTGACAATTATTTTTAATTGCTTTAATTAAAAGAACTGTTACTGTCACCAAAATAACCTTCCAATGTAATCTGGTGATAAATGGCGCATCGTATGCTCACACAGTGGGTACTGATGGATTTCTGCCACAATGTGAAAAACAATCATACGGCTAGTGGAGTTACAGTAGTCATATTTCCTGCCCAGAAACAGAGCCACAAATGTGACCCTTAAAACCATACCAAGACACACTGAAGAGTGAGGCAAGAAAGGGTCTTTTAAATGCAATCTACCCTTCTAAGTATTTTTATTCCAAACAAACAGATGTTTGTGTTTTGCCCATCGAGATCACTAAAAACAAGAAGCCGCTGTCGAGTGAGTGCTTCACTTGCTGACACTAGAGGCTAATTCACTGTGAACAAACCTGTTCTGAATTCTGAAACTGAACAGCAGGCTGCTTTAATTGTTGGTGAAAATGCATTGTGGTGTGTGATAGCAAACGTGGATAAGGTGACATAATCACCAGCTTTATTTGCGTTAATAAATGGAATTTATTAGGGGGCAGCAGGTTATGCTTTAAATCCACAGCCCTCAGGCTACTGGAATGTAATAACAAATCAGTCCTTTCAGAAACTGCATACCCAAGATAAAGGGCACCCATTGACCCCCCATTTAAAAATAAATCAAATTCAATTTCAATACATCCCTTGTCAACTGACACCCCCTTCCTTTCACCAATAAGTGATTGTTGCTGCACCAACCTAATCAACAGACCAAACGTCAATAAAGGAATCAATAAAATAAAAAGAATACCCCAATAATACTTATATAGCATATTTAAACTTACCATTAACAGTATGCCAATGGCTTACTTTTAAACATACCCTGTTGTGCCAGTCTAATCAGGATATTCTAAATTCTCCACTAATTCAGCCCAGTGTGGGTCTCGACTCATTAAATGAAATTCCTTGTTTAAAAAAACAATCCAAACCCATTACCACTCTGGGCTTTGCATTTTGTAGATATGTTAACTACTGTCATGTGGATACTTCAGCTAGAGTAGGGCCATTAGTGTTCTTCCAAATTAGAAGTACAAAATCGAACACGCTATGGTACAGCAATTTTCTCTGAGGGTTCATAGTATCTGGGATTTCTTGGCCATGCTCCAGCTTGACACCAGACCACACAGCTGTGCGTGTCAAAACTGTGAAGGGGCTCAGTGTTACTTATTTACTTCACACCATTTTACACACCACCCTACGGTAAAGACAGAAGTCAACTGAAGCCAGAGTCAATTTTCCTATCGTAATACATCAGTATCTTTAATATCACACCGTTTTTTTTCAAATCACAAACTTAATGTTTCTTTCCTTCTTTCCTAGGCTTTCTTAACCATTTTATGAGCCTCAAAATGCATAAAAGAGATACTGTATTAGAAGAACATCACCTTAAAACAAAATCTCAGCAGGGAAATGAGCTGCCAGAGCTGCCAGAGCTGTTGTTGAAGGCTATCTTATTGTGTAACATCTTGAGTTTTGGGTGGACCTTTGACCTTTCTTTGTTACCAACTGTGCTTTTTGTTCTTCTTAGACACGGCCAAGCATCCTACCGCAAGTTAACATGAAGAAATAATGACTTCAATAGCAAGCTGGGTTAAAAGCACTAGCCTTTCATTTCCCGATGCTTGGGCTGAAATGTGGCTCACACAAACAGCATTATGACAGCACTGGGCAACGTTGTAGGCAGGTCTAAATAATGTCAAGTCAGGAGGCTTGGTGGTCTAGTGGTTAAAGAAAGGGGCTTGTTACCAGGAGGTTCCAGATTCAATCCCAGCTCAGCCACTGACTCACTGTGTGTGACCCTGAGCAAGTCACTTAACCTCCTTGTGCGCCATCCTTCGGATGAGATGTAAAACTGAGGTCCTATTGTAGGTGACTGCAGCAGCAGTTGTGAAGCATCGTTCACCCACAAGTCTCTTTGGATAAAAGCATCTGCTAATTGACTAAATAATAATAATAATAATAATAATAATAATAATAATAATAATAATAATAATAATAATAATAATAATGTATGGGCATAGAGACTGAACATGGTCTTTCCAAGGGAAGACTAGGGGAATCCTCCCCAGATAAGTGGATAAATAAAGAGAGATATCAATCCAGCACTTTCATGGGCACCAACCATCTTATCTCAGCAATCCATGTAATGAAGCCTCGTGATACAATGAATGAATTCTTTAATCACAGTTTATACCCTGGTCTGATTAATGGACAAGGGAACTGAAAGTACGCAATTATCTGGTCTTGAACTCATCAATCTGATTCACAGTACAAGGCCAAAACAACACTCTGAAAAGCTACTATTCATTCAAGCGCGCCACAATTAATAGACCAATAAGCCTCTGCTTATTAAAAGTCCAAGCCCTGGCTGGTTCTTACAGAGAAGTGGAAGGCTTACTGTTATAAATATGTATGACCCAATGAGGTTTTCAGCCCCCAAGAGCATCAGATTGAGCAAACGCTGTGCTTCGGTTTCTGTTTCTCACAGCACTGATAAATTACTCATTTAACATTTAAATCCAAACCCTCTGGCTTACATTATGATTCCTGGCTCCAAAACCACACAAAGGGAAGTATAAATTCACCTACAGCAACACTCACTAATCTTATTTTTAAAATGGATTTACAGTATTGTCGAAATGAGAGAAAGGAGAAAGATCAATTAATTTATGATACAACTGCAGCCCAAAGGTAATTTCTGGTACCAGGCTGTGTCTGAACAGTAGACACTTTCCCTGTAGAACACGGTACCAGACAAACGTTTTCTTAAGCTGCAACCCCCACCCAATCAACCCCACTATGAGGTCCCCGGGTTGCATGTGGATTGGCTTCTGCCAACCTTTCACATTTACTGAGGCATGGCTCATAAGACATGCTGAAGATCCCGTCCTGCATGTCCTGCTTGAGCAGAACTATTACAACCTGCACAATTACCGGTACTGAGCTTATATCTAGGTAACCAGAAGAGGTTATCCAGTACCTCTATTGCTGTCAGCGTGATGTTTCTGGCCACCATCACGGCTTTCTTAATCAATTAGGCTTTAGAAGATACTACTTGGCACCAGTCCTAAAACCACAAATCTCACATTTACAATAGCTGAATTATAAATGGTTTTTTTTTTTTTTCTGGCTGATGTTGCACTTATGTACAGTATGTAACAATACTATGTGGGCTTCCAGGCCAAATTTATAACATCATTTTTTATACAGTTCAAATGGCTCAATAGTACAACAGGTTCCATTTTATGTAGCCAGCTTTTAAAAAATAAATAAATAAATACCTGCTGAAAACAAACAGGACTGCATGGGGACCCACTCTTGGTCCCAGGACAGTCTGGGAGCTGCATCAATTAATCAGCACTTTCTAACACTTGCTGAATATCTTTTGAGTAACTGCTCAGCAGAGCTCTGTTTATGCCAATAGAACTCAACTTGACCCCAGAGTGGAACACTGGCAGCGTTCCAGCTCTGAATTTATACTAGCCCTCAAAAAAGCCTGGGACACCGGGACCCTGGAGAAATACATCTACTCCGAATATACATTGCACACTCACAGCCAGCCAACATCCAAAATGAGTCAGGTGGTGTTTAAAATGTAAAGCAAGAGACCCATGTAAAGGACGAAGATTGACTTCGAATGCCACTGATGGGTTTTTAAAAACTCGGATTTCACTCAGTGTTAAGAATTGTAAAACATATGAACATACTTTGATTTTGAATTTTAAAATGTCACAAAATGAATTATGCACTACATTTGATTCGCATTTGCTTTTTTCTAGTTTTGCCAATACAGTAAGTAGATTTCTACATCACAAACGTATATAAATATGTCGCTTATTCCTAGTTCTAAAACTTTACTATTTCTGTAAAACACAAACCTGCGTTACAATGTATGCCATCAGATCAAAGCTGACATAGTAAACATGCCAAGGTCAGCGCTGCCAAAACACGGGCTGTGACTCGATTAGAATGATATGAAGCGCACTATTACAACGCATCCTGTTATAACTTCTGCCAGCAAGATCGACTAGTCGTAGCGAAAATCCGTTTTACAGTTAAACGACACCCCAGAAGAACTACACATGGTGGTACCGGACCAGCAAACCTGGAAATAAAAACACATACACACTACTAGCAGCATACCGGAGTGAAGAAAGCTGGCAAGTGGGCAACGGTGGTACAGTAATAAGGCCATTTGTATTGCCCGTCAGACAATAGCACATGTTTCATTAACTGCTTTCCAAAAGCATTTCTGGGTGGCCAAGGTAGGTGGGTAACTGAGAAGACGAAAACAAACCTGCCCCTGTGTACTGTGTTAATCGGAACAGGTAGGGAGCAGGTAGGGAGACAAGAACGCCGTCGCGGCTATCCAACCATATACCACAGTGCGAAACACATTTCATACGTGTACCAATCATATTAAAAAACCTCGAGTGCATGGACAATATCACTTTAGTATAAGGTGCACATACTGCCTGTGTGTACAAATACAATGTATCAAAATACGGTACAGCGCCGTCAGAATTGTGTTGGTGAGCTACATATTCTTAGTCCACTTTCTCATAGTCGCATATGATAATGCATTACTAGCTGTGTTATGTTGCCGCGCAAGATATTTGTTCTGTATTCAATGATGTAAAAGATTAATTAAATGCATTGAAAAAGACTTACCGAGAATCCAGCCCAGAACGGACATGAATGCCGGACTCTGGGTGAGGTGGTTAAAGCCAAGGCGGCGAAACTGACAGCCAGGATAAGACTCCCAAGAACCATCTGTGAAACTCCGAGCGAAAGCATGATACGAGTCCGGGTCCGAAATTCCCTCAACCTGGACAGGCTACGCGACAGGGAAGCGGGGCTTAGGGATTGACCTCTGGGCATTGCGCTTAGTGGCATTGTTGTTCCAAGGTGAAACCAAGAAATTCAAATGAAATAATAGAAAAGCTGCATACGGTACCGTCCGTTTGGGCTGCTGTACACAACGCTCAGTGGGGGTGACAGTTGAAATAAACATGCAAATAGTATTTACCAAAATGAAAAGGTTTGACAGAACGCAACTTCAAAAGAAACCCCGCAAGATACGATGCAACTCCAAAACGCAGGGTTCTGCAACTGGAAACTGATCGTGTAAACAAAAAGAAACTCAATTGCAAAAAAGAAAAGCCAAACCTTAAAAAACGTGAATTCCACTGCCAGCCTGTCGGTGATACAGTTAAAACGCTCAATATTTCACTTTAAAAAAATGGTTGTTTATCAATTTAGGCAACTAAATGTGTCCAGCTGTTTTGCAGAGAAGAGAAAAAGAAGGAAACAGCTCCTTCCAATTATACACAACGTCCACCGAGCTTGTTCTAGTGTTAATGGAAGTGTAGGCTATCGCAGCTGACAAGAGCTACTACAAACCCTATTTGAAAAAAAAGGTTGCAAAATCCCTTTACAATTCAAAAAAAAAAAAAAAGGTAAAAAAAATGACGCGTCTCGTCCTCCCCTTTGCCGCAGCTGTCATTGATGTACCTCTCGACCCCTATATCCGTGTGGAGCAAGGCAGCACAAGAGCCGAATGTTTTTACTACAGCAAACACACCGAGCCGCTCTGGATACGCTCGACGAAACTCGCAGGCTGTCAGTGTTTACGGTGCTGCAGAGGGAGGGATTGCACAGGCACTGGGACAGTCAGGCGTGGAGCCTGAAGAAGGGAAGTGGTGCAGCTGATATACCGTAGGATGGGCTGTGTGAATACAGGGAGGCGCGGAGAAAAGCAAACACAACCGTGATACTAGAGATGTCAGTTACACGCTATGGTGTGTGGCAAAAACGACTTTTCATATTTTGAAAGCAGAGGTCAGTCTAAAATATAGTCCTTCCTGCCAGCTCGAGCTACTGAAAATTATTATTGTGACAAATGTAGAGTGTTTTATAAAGGTGGGCTACTCATAATCAGAGGCCAAATTATGTTAATTACGCAAATATAGTACATGTATAGCTTTTGCCCACTACTATAAATATCTTTCTACCCCTGAATAGACAATCGTCCCATGTTCAACATTATTGTCAATTTGTACAGTAGACAGACTACTGTTAATTTCTTCTGTTGCAATTCTAGAGCAGAAAGCGCTTTCTTGAACGATGGGGGGTTAGACATGGCATATGTATCCAACTGCAGCACAAAATGCCCCTGGAAACTGAGCTACTTGAATGCCATTTCAATTTAAAGTAGAAGAAATAGTTGTTTACATTGGAGATTAGTCGACAGTTTAAGTGCATGGTCTTAATTTGGGTATGTATTATCAAAGCATATTACATTCTCTTGAAGTACAGGCGTTCTTATGGATTATTGGTTGCCACGCACGTTGTTCAATCGTTTCTAGCATCCTCTGAAATATGATTGCATGGGCTTCACATGTGCTGGTACATGCCTTTTATTTTATTGCACGCCTGCTGCCAATACACGTAACCACAACAGAGAA
This sequence comes from Acipenser oxyrinchus oxyrinchus, assembly GCA_030684275.1. Lineage (NCBI taxonomy): Eukaryota > Metazoa > Chordata > Actinopteri > Acipenseriformes > Acipenseridae > Acipenser > Acipenser oxyrinchus. The sequence continues at coordinate 733,362 of JAGXEW010000070.1, forward strand.
CTGTAAACCATCACATTTGTGCTTTCTAGATTTATTGCTGCTTTACAACCATCAAAAAAAAACCCAACACATTGTAATAATACAACACAAGGTATATTTGACTACATGTTACTACTACATTAAAATTACCGTTTTGTATTTGTGTATCCATAGTTAGGCCTCAAGTTTTTTTTTTTTTATGAGTAGGATTGTGGGTAAAAAAAAAAAAAAAAAAAATGCTGTATGAAATGTTTAAACATCCACGATAAATCAATAGTGCTTATGTGTTCACAAATCCTCCACCTCTACACTTGCAATAACTCTGAAACTCATATTTGCAGGGTTATATAACTAGGACCTAATTTATGGCTGCTTTGATCTTGACTCATTATGTGTCTCTGGTTTTTGAGATATTGTTTTCAGATTTGTTACACAGCTCTATACTTAACACCTTTTTAATTAGTGTCTTACGTTAACCAATAAAATAGTAAACAGAATTATTCTTACATTTAGCTGTAGTTGTTGTGGTAATGTGCACAGAATGATTGAAGGACAGTGTTACTCTGCAAAATTGAACTTGTGCGTAGGTGTCTAGATCACCTATTGTAAAACTATATTTTAAAAAAACTGAGCTGAAACGTTTGACTGCTTGACTTGTAAGTTTTCCCTTGGAATCAATGATTGTTTTTGAAGTTATGGGTGTACACAAGACTGCTCCCTCTGCAGGATTAAATGTTGCTTACATTATTTTATAGAGCCAGCAGTACTTTGAGAAAATCCCAGAGGAACATTTGATTATCTTAAAGTCTATAAGAACATGGACTTTCTGTGTAGAGGCCCCTCTATTACAATAGCTTGTAAAACTTAAAATGCATACATGGAAAAACTTGAGATCGAGCTGCTGAAGACGCAGCAGTGGTGTTACAATCTCCCCTCAAATGGATACTTAATAAGAAAAACTACACAATCCCCTTGGCATGTCCAAGTAACGCTTTTATTAACGCAAATGTACACGGTCAATGCCTTAAATCAGCTCTTCTCCAGGACATCAAATTTGCAACTGGTGTCTGTGTTACGCATTTCTATGTAGGACTTGAGTGTTCCAAGTTCTTTCCTTCATTTTAGATCACTCAAAAAAAGCATGATTGAATATTGCAGTTAATAAAGTTGGTCTTTAAAAGGACCATGCTTGATACATTACTGCATCACTTAAACTGTTCATGGTTAGTTTACAAAACAAGTACTGCAGTTTCTTTGAAAGGATGGGGCCACACATTTAATTATATTTCAGTCAAGATATGGGGGTATGCATGCAGAACCTCATAGACTATAAAGAATCTGATTTATATAGCTTAAAACGTACCACTTTAAAAGAGATTGTACAGTTTGGGATAATAATATAGACCAAAGTATGTATAAATGTTCTACAGTCTCATTCATTATATACTATATTTTACAGCTGCATGGTTTGAATTACTGCTATGTGTAAATATATGTGAACTTATTTTATAATTAAAGAAATGCACTGGTATATTTATGTAACATATTGAATCAGTAATGGTGTATTTCACAAATATTGAAAAACAGTATTTTTGTAACAAAATATTCAAAATACTGTAAATATACAAGCATTTAAAAAAACAAAAAGGATAAAAAAGGTGACAACAAAAATTACTTTAAAAATGTTTTATTAATTAATTCAGTGGCATACTTAGAAATGTGTTGTAAAGAAAAGGAAAAAAAATCAGCCACACGTGAAGAACAGCTAATATTTGATAAAAGCAGTGTTATAATATCTAAAGAAAATAGTACTGCTGTGCCATAATAAATTGTCTGTTAGTACAAAAATACATTTTAGGGCACAGAGTACAGCATCCAGTATCACAAATAAATGAAGGGAACACTTTTCAAAGCACACCCTTTGAATACAGAGTTTTAAATTCATTTAAACCAAGCTCTTTTTGTAGATAAACATAAAAAGATCCTGTGACTGTTAAAAATGTAGTGTATATACTGGTAGAAAAGTTGGTTTGATTACGGCTAAGGTTACAAGTTCCAAGCCTCAAGGGTATACCAGAATACAAAGATATCCTTTTTTAGAAACTTTTTTTCAGTTTTGTTTTATACAAAATAACAAAAAGACATACAAAAAGTTAATTTACAAACCAAGCACCAAGGTGATATGCTAGCAGTATGTACAGCCACACTTTCTGCATCTGGAATTTCCAAAAGCATAGAAGAAAAAAAAAAAAGCATATCTTTCTCAACCTTTACTGTTCTTGTGTACTTGTTTTATACAATGGAAAAAAAATTACATATTTTCATAATTTATCATTCATATAAATTCAAAAACAAAAATGCAAAAGGTTTCTAAGTCATGAAACCCTTCAAAATGAAAGTGAAAAATAAAGGGTAAGGCATCCCTGCTTGTTAAGAGAATAACAGTGGTGAATGTACAAGGTTGAGCAGGCACCAGAACCAGTCATAGCACATGCATAGTGTCCGTTTAAAATGGGAGAGTTCCAATGCTAATCAAAATGCAGTGCACTTACCTAAAGTAAAATAAGGTCAACTGATTAATGCTAAGCAAAAAATACAGCATTACAAATCCTAGCTGTATCTGAAAAACCCTTCAAATGTCAATTTCATCTTTAAGTGTTTTTAAGATGATTGCCAACACCCTTAATGGCAGAGCACATCAACATCTCCACAATCTAATAAGTATAACCATTAAAACTGCTAAAACTGCAGTTTTAAATAGTCATCATCTCTTATTCAATACCTATTCTAACCCAAGGAAATCCTCACAAAAAGTAGTAAGACTAGGAAACCTGGCTTAAACCAGGATTCAAAATATGTGGCACAGGGCATGCATTTGAACAAGGGTTCAAGAGACTAGTTCTTTGTAAGCTTTTAAGCACCAAAATGAACAGCACTTAAAAGAGAACCTGAACATTGTTGTTTTTTGTGGAAAATTCAGTAACCAAATCTTTGAGAACATGATTAATACTTAATTAAAGTGGCTGAGTCCCTGAAAAAGGACATAATCCCAGTTTTCACATTCATGAACAGACCAGCTGCTTCCCGCTTCAAAAGTGATCGATGAGAACGGACACACAGTTTGCTCCGACAAGATAGTTAGGATCCCCAGAAAGGGATTTGTTCTGCCAGCTCTTAGGATCACCTGGGGGAGGGAGGGGGAGGAAAGAGAAGACATGGTAATAGCAGAAAATATTGAAACCTTTCTCCTTAATTTTAACTTTTAAATACTGTTGGACTGGCACAACATATATTAAACTACTGCAGCATAGGCAGGTCCTAAAGCATGTAGCTAGCTACTTCTGATGGTTATAGTATGAGTACCAAGACATCAGGAATTACTATTCCAGAAGTAGTTTGTTTTCAAACAAATCAATATGAAAAAACAAAAAAACAAAACATGCAATGTGACATTTATTAATAATCTGCAGATTTCAAATATACAATATACCACGACTTAAAAGCTAGGATCATTTGATCTCCAGATCAAAACTCCTCGATACTTTGCTAAATATTTATATGACTAGTTTAATGCATTCTTTACTTGTAAATGTATTACATTTTATCCACTTTGTGTTGGCCTGATAGCACTATGAAAATAAATACCATTCATGATGGAGCCTAAAGCTCATGCTGTAAATAAAAATGTTAGAACCGTTGTTTAAAAAAGTGAAATGCTGGAGTAAATAAGGAACAAAGGCTTGCAGTTAGTCAGTTTAGAGGCGTCTGAAATAAGAGCTGTAATTAACAGAGCAAGATACTACAAAGCAACAGCAGAAAATACCTTCAGAAAGAGCAATGCAGAGTCAAAATTAATTTCAAGCATTACGTTATTGTGCATTAAGAGGATTAAACTACAGCCAAGTAGTGACAGTGAAAAGTAAATGAGAACACAGTCTAATTAAATCAACTTTAGTCCATTTCAAGGCTGATTAATTAGAAGCTAATCTACACAAATGCATAATGAACATTAAATTAAGATACTCGACAAAGAAACAAACCAAGTTAACTTCAAAGTTGTTTTGTTTTTTTTTTTTTTACAAACGGTTTTAGTTCACATACATGCCAATCTAAACTCAATATTCAGTACATGCTCATGTTTAGAATACAGGCATTAAAACGTGCAGTCAGTTTGCTTTTGTGCATCTACTATGGCTTTGCATAGTATAGCCATTCAAGAATTGCATGCGGTACTGTATGTGTAGATACAAATTAATTTGCTCTACTTTTTGCAGTTATTAAAAGATACCAATATTTCAACAACAAAAATGTTAAGCTATGTTAAAGGTCATTGTTTTTCTTCATCATTACTTTTATAAAGCAAGTAACATATAATACCAAGCATGTATTGCTCTGCTTTTTGAAAATTACAGTAAAGACAAAAGTTTGATCTGGGAACCATGAAATGGAATTAAATTTTACAGTGACCCACAACCAGGTTAAATTTGCGATTCTCAAGCAGGTACCCAAAGACCCCAAAAGGACAGAGAGGACAGCATACCCGACGAGTCGTCGGAGGATTTTAGAGCAAAAGACCAACCATCAGGGGTCATAGACGCACAGTGAGGTAAGCGCAGCTCCACAGGCTTCAGGAACTTCAGTCCATGAGGTCCACACATCACCAGCGGGCTGAGCAGCGTCTCTCCTAGAAATAAAACATACTGTCAAATTTAGAACTGAGAAGAAAAACAACATGAACAGGGAACCAACTTCATGCTGTGTGGTCAAGTGGTTAAAGAAACAGGCTTGTAACCAGGAGATCCCCGGTTCAAATCCCACCTCAGCCACGGACTCATTGTGTGACTCTGAGCAAGTCACTTAACCTCCTTGTGCTCCGTCTTTCGGGTGAGACGTAATTGTAAGTGACTCTGCAGCTGATGCATAGTTCACACACCCTAGTCTCTGTAAGTCGCCTTGAATAAAGGCGTCTGCTAAATAAACAAATAATAATAATAATTGTTCAATTTTAGCCAAAACGTGCAGTCCCCATATACAAATCGAATGACCATATAAGTGCGAGTACTCCTGACCTTTCTCTTTGTCCAAGGGGGGTAGGATGCTGTTATCCCTGCATACTTTAAAGTAGATCTCCTGTTCCACTCCCTCAGGAATGGCTCCTTGTGGGATGATGATACTGACACCGGTTTCAATGGAACTCAGGACTCCACCATTGCTGTTAAAGATTCCTCGTGCCGTTGCCACTACAGTGTGACCTTCATCTTCATCATCATCGTCCAACGCACCAGGACTAAAAGAGAAGAACATATCTTACTATCAGGGGACATCAACAAGAGGTGATTCTCTGTAACATGTTCTTTAAAAGTCAGTGCTAGAAATTCACTTCAATGTCTAATGCTCCATCTGATCCATCTTGTGTAGTTTTAAGAAGCCATGTTGTTTACCTATGCAATGGCAATATGCTATTTATTAGCTCTTTTGCCAGTTTTAATTAAGTGTACTTTGTTGAAACACTGCTGTAAATAAGTATTCCCATGTAAACACTTGGTAATTCAGTGGGTCATTTCCCCCCTGTATTAATTAAATATTCTCTCCACAATGACTAAATGGTTTCTATTATGAAAAAGGAGTAGCAAGACCAATCAACATTCTGAAGTGTTCTCTTTCACACAGGAAAAAAAATCTTCCCTGGTGTCTCATTATACGTTCAAGTGTTCTGGCTCACAGAAAGAAGTTTCAAGTACAAGGTTGTCCTGGAAGAAAACTTGCTTCCTTCTGCTCTGACAATGTTCCCCAACTCTGAGGATTGGTTTTTCCAGCAGGACAATGCTCCATGCCACACAGCCAGGTCAATCAAGGTGTGGATGGAGGACCACCAGATCAAGACCCTGTCATGGCCAGCCCAATCTCCAGACCTGAACCCCATTGAAAACCTCTGGAATGTGATCAAGAGGAAGATGGATGGTCACAAGCCATCAAACAAAGCCGAGCTGCTTGAATTTTTGCGCCAGGAGTGGCATAAAGTCACCCAACATCAATGTGAAAGACTGGTGGAGAGCATGCCAAGGCGCATGAAAGCTGTGCTTGAAAATCAGGGTTATTCCACCAAATATTGATTTCTGAACTCTTCCTAAGTTAAAACATTAGTATTGTGTTGTTTAAAAATGAATATGAACTTATTTTCTTTGCATTATTCGAGGTCTGACAACACTGCATCTTTTTTGTTATTTTGACCAGTTGTCATTTTCTGCAAATAAATGCTCTAAATGACAATATTGTTATTTGGAATTTGGGAGAAATGTTGTCAGTAGTTTATAGAATAAAACAAAAATGTTCATTTTACCCAAACACATACCTATAAATAGAAAAACCAGAGAAACTGATAATTTTGCAGTGGTCTCTTAATTTTTCCCAGAGCTGTATATGTAGAAACAGATGATCATACATAAATACACATCACCTGTGTTCTTAAGAAATAACACTGAAATCTCCTTTTCCCCCACTTTTTCAATTGACTGTATTTGTGTAAACTGAATTACTTTTCTACTGTTCTTACCTTACAGGGATAGCCTTGGGCACAGCGTTGACATTGTTTTGTTGATATTTGGGCCGGTTTTCTGTCGTTCTGTTAAAGGTATCCATTCCACTGTCAAACTCAGCAGGCTGTGGGAAGCTCTGTGGTTTCACTGGAGGCTGAGGTGGGGTGCTCTGGGGCTTGGTCTGGAGTTCGGGTTTTTGCTGCGTATCATTGGGCAAAAGATTGTGATTGAATTTTGGGCTCTCGAATTTTCTCTCAAACGGCCTCGCTGAGCTGGTGTACGGTTTTGGGGTGAATCGATTGTAGCTGGAGGTGACTGGCTTCAGAGGCTGGTCAGTTCCGTTAACTGGGGCTTTTTCAGGGAAGCTCTTCTGTTGAAGGTAGTTGGACTGCACAGTGTCCTCTCTGTTGTTAGGCTTTACTGGGGTCGGTTTAGTCTGCAGAGTGGGTGGTTCAGGTTTGGACTTGGGGGAACTGTGTATGTCCAATGGCAGTGAGCTGACTGCAATTAAAGTAAACAAGAAAATGTTTAGGGCTTGAAGAAAAAAAAAAGCATTTTATGAAATCCTGGTTATATAGCTCTTTAATGCTATACAGTGTACAAAAAAGTACTGAAATAATTAATGCAACACACACTAGATATTACATTTACCTTTGACTACGGAGGACAGGAACTGAATATGTGGGGGGAATTTAAATTGCCACAGGACCAGCTTTGGGACTATGGAAATATATTTCAAAAGTACATTTACATGATAAAATACATTAAGAGCGATGTGAAAAGAAATCAAACTAAAATCTGGTGTTCACATGCCAAACTAGAACAGTTCCTGGTTATATAATTGTCTCTGCATTGCTAGACTTTTGATATGTAGCCCACTGGGCCATACAACACGTCGTCATTTCTTTAAAAAGTTATGGGGCATTATCTTCATATCGCAGATCTACATACAAAAATATATGCCTCAAATTTTAAAACGTTTTCAAATGACAGTCTTGCATTCCAGACAGTAGTTGTGGAACATGCAGCTGCAGCGCATGCTGACTGCTCAAGGACATGCATACCTTCAGACAGCGGGGGTTTGGGGAGTACGGGTGGAGGTACAGATGGGTTTGACAGAGGCTGTGAAGGCAGTCCATACTGGGATGGAGGAGGAGTAACCTGAGGCACAGGCTCGTATCTCTTTTCCACAACACTGATTTTATCCACAGGCTCCAATTCTGCTGGTTTACCCCTGTTAGTGTTAAGAAATATTTTAGATTGTATCAACGTTAAAAAATCGATTTATTCATTAACATATAAATACAGTGTACAAACAGATCCATAGCCTAAACTCCTATGAAAAACACACAAGTTTAACAGATGCTCACCACTTACTTGCCACTGGTAGAAAGACCAATACAGATTCAGGAGTGAATGAAAAATCAAATATGAAGAAAATACATTTGTAAAAAAAGTTTCAGGTATAGGATGTTTTCATATTAGTCAAATTCAAAGTTTTATTTTTTAAAGTGTCAATCATGCCTGTATACAAAGTAATACTGTAATACACAGTTGTTTCATTTTACCAATTAAAGCAAATTTTGAAACATCCTATAATAACTGAAGCAATCTTTACCATGTTACTGTAAATAACTAATATAAAAGAAAAAGAACACACAAAAAGGGCCAAATATGCACTAATCAATCCAATTCTAAAAGCAATAACCTATCATGCAATTTGGAACAGAAAAATATCATAGGTCTACTCTATGTCAATCAGCTTTAACGTGTTACAATAATTGCTTGGACTACTCTACATAACCACAAAGTAGATAGTTATATCCAAAAAGTACAGTTGTAGTGAAATAACTTGTAGTGAACAGTTTTATATATTGCAATGGAACTGGAACTACTGTTTTGTCAGTAGTCATTATTCATTTGTTTGATAGAAATGTTTCAAATGTTTTAGAGTGCATATATAGCTTAATGAACAATGTGGTGACATCTTGAACTAGTCTCACATTGAAAGCAGTGATTCTTACCACTTCTGATTCCTTTTCAGGTAGTCATAGTTAGTGTAAGAGCCATGAAATCTAAGTGATGGCAAAGCAAATGTAACAAAAGAAAAACAAAATGGAAGAATGATCATTTAACCTTTGCAGGTAAAGAAATTAACAAAAAGGTTAGGAAAAGAAAAACGTGTAAAATGAAATTATCTGCATTTATTTTAACACAGATTTACACACCAATATTGATTGATTCTTGAAATAAAAGAAAGCTCTCAGACTTAATTGGAAAACATGTCTTGTTCATTCTAGGAAAGCATTTTATGATCTGACTGCACTAACTTGGGGAGATTCCGGTTACACAATGTGGACAGGACAACTGTAGAGGTTTTTTGTTTTGCTTTCCCCCCTCCCTAAAAATAAACACGTAGTATACAAACCTGGATAATATTTTGTCATAAGGAGCTCAGCAATGACTTGAGGTCTGTCACTAGCTTTAGTAACTGGAATAGATCCTGGGGTTTATTTTTTTTCTGTAAAGCTTTAGCCTGAACTTCTTCATAACATGTTTCACATGCCCATAAAATATCATAAACACAAACTGAAATTAAAAATGATTGGGCACTGTATGCTGCATGTCAATGAGTTTCAAAACTATGTCCTATAAAACTGATTTGACCTCTATCATAGTAGAAAACTCATTAGTACTCAAATGCCATATGATAATATTTAGACCCCGTCTGCTGACACAATAGACTCTCAGGGATGGTGATAACTTGAAGACGGTTTCATGCGTGACCAATAACACATTATAAAGAGGGAGGTGACCTTCATGTATCATATCCCTGTGGACTCCAGCAACCTTCCTAGCATTTTTATAGGTATGCAGACAAGAAAGAGGATGCAGCTGTCTCCATTCCCTATACATTTTTCTAAATGAAACCACAAAAAAGGTTTTTGTTTTGTTTTTTTAGTTTGAAGGATGATGTTCTGAACTTGTTTAGAAGCCACCTACTAAAATATGACTATTAAAGCCTGATCATATCTCTGGAGGACTGACACATGCACATATCCTTCTCTATTGACAGTTATAGTTTATAATATACCAGCCAGGTGGCTTTTAAAATGATTTTCTTTCAAACCATTTCCTCCCACTGTGAAACTCAAGGTCAGACATTCCATTAAATGTCCTATACACTGCAGTAAACAACAGTTCAGAGAAAAAGGTGATGTGCCAAAGACATGAGGAGTATTCTAATTTAAAAAATACAAATGACACTATTATAATGTTGGAGTAATATTAATATGCAGGTATAAATGATTATTATTTTTTTAATTTATGAAAACAAGAACTGCAGTAGCTAATCTGATCATTTAAGAAATGCTTTCTGGACTTCTTTCTGAGCTTTACACTGTAGTTTGAGGGTGATTCACACAAGCTCACAGGTGAAGAATGCTGTTACAATGTTACCTGGAAGAATAGTTAGAGTAGTTGGACTGTGTCTGAGGCTGGACTGGTTTGGCAGGATCAGGGAAGCGATTCACCGGCTGAGTTGGCTGAGGAGCTGGTTTGCTATCAAAGCTTCTGCGATCAAAGTACGAGAGCTGCTTCCGATAATATTCCTCATCCTCCTCGGGATCATAGTGGTTTGAGCGGACTATATCCTCAGGGGGTTTGGTTTGAGGTTTTTGAGGTTCAGGTGCCCTGCTGGGGAAAAATAAAATAAGTTCAATAAAAATAAAGACAGTAGGGAGCACATGTAGACTTCTAAGTTCAAATAGCAGTATACAGTAGGAGTGAATTTTAATGAGCTTCCTGTGCCACAGATGAAATGAGAAAAGTTTCACCTGTTCAAACAGGAAAATCAAAGCATTCCTCATACCTGTATGGTGGCTTTTCCTGGTCTAGACGACTCAGAGAGTTGGCCTTAGGAACAGTTGTTGGTCCAGTAACGGGCTTGGGGGCTACTTCTGCAGACTGCCAACAAACGATACACATATAATTAATACTAAACCAGATTATATTTCATTACGGACACTTTTGCATTTAAAAAAAGTTAAATGAAGTAAAAGAAATGCATTACAGTTTCAGCCAACAAATAATAACACAGGATAGATAACTAATATTTGGAATTAAATGTTATTTCCAAAAAAAAAAAAAAAGGAAATAGTCCTGGGAAGAAAAGACTACATTTTTGACATTTTTGAATCCGGCTTGTGAATTACACAACACGTTATGTCATACAGACTCTGGAGCCATCCTTTCTAGTACCCACCCGGACTGCAGCAGGGTCACCAGACTCCTTGGCCCTGTCCACCGACACGGATCTCTTGTTCTCAAACATCTTTACTCTGGTAAGCACTGACTGTCGCTTCATGGCAGGATCATCTTCCGGCTCCGTCGCTGGGGTTGGGGGCAGCGGTTTGGTGGAGGCAATCGGTGGTTCTGGTTTAGCTTGTGGCTGTGGAGGTGGTGGCAGAGCAGCATCTGCATTAAGCGGGGGCTTGTACTGTCCTGGTTTGTACCCCCTTTGAGGGCCTTGTGTATAGGTCCTTACTGGAGGGTCATAGTACGGATTGGGTTCAGGGGACCTGGAAACAGGAGGGGGAAAGGCATGTGGTTCGGGTTCATAACGAGGCCGTGCTTCATACCCGATAGGGGGCTGTTCTTCATACGGGGCTGTTCTTCATAGCGGGGCTGTTCTTCATACCGGGGCTGTACTGGTTTGCCATAGCTCTTCGCTGGCTGTTCATAGCGGGGTCGGTTGTCGTATCCCAGAGGGGGCGGCTCTTCGTAGCGGGGCTGTGGCGGGGTGTATTCACACTCTGCGCTTTCTTCATAGTGCAGCCTTGGATCATAGTCCTGGGGATGCTGGTTCTCAAACGGAGTTCGAGCTGGGTAGGTCTGGGAGGGGTTTTCATCATAGTGTGACCACTGGTCATCATAGGGGGGCACACGGGTTTCGTATTGCAGGTGTGAGTCATAGCTGCAAGATTTCTGTTCCATAAAGTTACCTGTAGACTCATATCTATATGGTGGCTGGTCATAATCTCTATATGGCTGTTCATCCTGATACTGAGGCTGTGGTGCATAGCTTGGAGGTGGCTCTTGTTCATATCTATTCACTGGGTGAGCCACAACTGGCTGTTTTATACCATGGTTCTGTCTTAGAGGCTCATCCATGCCATAAGGATCTTTCTTGTACATCTGCTGTAAAAAAAATAAAAATAAAATGCATACATGTATTAACGCAAATGTCAAATGATCAAGTCATTTTACAGTATTCCAAAGAAAAGCATGGACACAAGAGAAAAATCCAACACTCAAGAAAAATGTAGCAGAAAAAGCTGTTATACACAAACTGAAAGACCCACCAAGTTAAAGCACTGATCTTACTGGCAATTTGAAACCGCGAGCAGCAACTACTTCCAAGATAAATTTAATCTTAGTCACTTTTTGACCTTGAGAATTTGCTAACCCTTTTAAAACTCAGATTATCAAATGTCTTGCTTTGAATTCTAACCATTTAAAAAATATATATCTTAAAAGGGATAACATGTTAGATGTTATGCCATTTTCTTTGTCCCTACCATGGAAAATCCTAATACTTTCTACCAAGCTGCAGTCACTTGTAAATTAAAAAGCTTCATCTCCAGTTTTACTCGGATAATTGATTTTGTACGACTTCTCATTGTCGTGCAAATAATAAAAATACAGAAATACAGCTCTGTTCCAAACACAAAAATGTACCTCTTCAGTACCTCTGTACTGGATGCTACTAAATGTGTGTTTTAAGCCCACTGCCTTAAAAGCCATGCAAAAGTAAAAAGCGCTGTGAAAAAGCTCTGAAAGAAAACAACCTTTTTTTGAGAAAATATAATTTATGGAATAGAAGGAAAAGTTCAATATTCATGCAAGTCAAAATGTGTCAGAAGTGAAAGCATGGCGAGAGGCAGCAGTTGTGGAGAGATGTTTCAGGACTAGTACCTTTGGTGGCTCTGCAAGAGGTGATCTGGATTGTTCTGGATCATTTAGCATTGATCGAGCTAGTTCATGGGTGGGCCTCCTAAGAGAGCCAGCCTGGGGGCTGTAGGTGCTTTGAGGGGCTGGAGCACGCTCCTCGTGATTCATACCAGCTACATATACAGTGTTGTCAACAGCAGAGGGCGCTGACACAACAGCAATAGGCTCAGGTTGATGGGGAAGGTTAGGGATGACAGGAACAGCCTCAGCTTTCTGGGAAGTAGTGTTTAAAGACATTAAACAAATGTAACGCTGTTTTAATATGTTCATTTTAAATTATCAAATAATACCAAGAACTTGTTTAACAGTTCCTTCATTGTTATTTTAAAAACTACACATCACACACAATACACCAAGATACAGCCTACCAGAACTGTTAATATAGCCTAATACATTAAATATTTTATAAAAGTATAATACTTTAAAACCACTATATCTAAAGAGCTCTAAGAAATCAAATGGCACAGTGAATCGTGTACTATTAAAGTTTTACCTGCTGAGGTGCTGGTATTTTGAATCCATTTGAGTCTGTTCTGGGGAGTGGGTCGGGCTGAACCGGGGGCTGATAGGGCGGGTAAGCCTGGGCATCTTGGATTACTGGTGGATCTTCACGGACAGGCTCAGAGGACCTTGTAATGGCAGATTCTGGAAGTGGGCCAACTTCATCATTAAGAGTTTCATCGAGTTCCTGGTCAGTGTAGGCACCCCCTTCAGTGTCTGTGTCTTCATAGTCAGATGTATGTCTACTGTCAGTGCTGTACATGGAGTATTCACTCCCTGGAGCAGAAAGGTAGGACAGGCGGTCATCATGCAAATCAAGGTCATCATCCGGAGCTCCGTCCGCCTGATAAAGAAAAGTCTTATTAAAAATCAATACCAAGGTATTTAACAACCACACTGCCAAGCTGCTATCATCTTGAGGAAAACACACCACCCATGATTCAGAACTTCTTGTCTACTTAAAGGATTAAAAATGATAAACCCAATATTTGTGGGTGAAAACTGCTGCTGGCAAATGATGCCATCACTGCAAAAGTATCTATAACTGTCCAGTAAGGCAAGGTATTTTTATTTAGCCAAAAAAATATGAATTAGGGTCCTCACCCTGCCTTCAGAGACCCAAACTAGTTGGTTCTGCTGTTGCTGAGTTGTCTCCTTCAGTGCTCCATACCATCCATCATTCATAGAATTCATATTGATGATGGCTGAAATAAAGAAGACCCATGTAACAAAAGCTACTATCAAAACGACAACACAGTATATGCATCTGGAAATCAAAATGTTTTCTTGTTCTTCAGTATCAATGATTCCCTGCTAGGTAACAAATGTAATCACTGGGCATATTTCAAGATTTGGTAATGAATAACCCAATCCATGCATCCTCAACATGTCAAACATCACTTGCCCTTCCTAATATCCTAATAATATCAGTAGCCAGATCAGATCAAAGGAGTTCTTTTGTGAGATGTTGGCCATGCCACTTTGAGGACTTGACAAGCACTAGAAGAGAATGTTAAACACGGCCATTGTTGTACATTAATAGCCAATATCCCCTGCAGGTGTAAAGTGTCAGTAAAAAACATACACTTCCAACAAGAGCTGAACCGATAAGGCTGACCTAAAAACAACATGAGTCATTTCAGCTAAGGTCACATGGAAGTTGAGAATCCTGAGTCCTGGAAGAAGAGCTTTGTGCCACTGGAAGACTGGAATAATTAGGAACATGCTACATTTCACACAAAAATCTGCATGCTGGAAAATGGCTTAGCAGTTTAAAAGAGGCATGTCGTTAAAAACTGCATGAAATAATCTTTGCAACTCATTTATCTCATCCCCTTTTTGTAATGTCACGTTCACTCAGACTGCACTATTTAAACACATGTACAACCTACTTACACGTAAAGAGATGATGGTTGTTTTTTCTCAGCTTAAGAGCTCGCTCATACAGCTTCCTGGCACTTTTTCTTGAGTCTGAGCACAGCCTTGTCCTCATGTTTTTCACACCCTGCTTGCTATCTGGGTTCAAAAACACTACAATTGGATACCACTGCGCATAATTCAATCGGTCCACTGCATTCGGGGTAATGTCCAAAACAGCATGTTTATCCTAAAAAAATACAACACAACTCAGTTTGAACTGCTTAAACACACTTCAATAACTGCAATTGTTATGTTGCTCTTATTTACAGCTACAGCCAACACATCTAAATACTTACTCTGTCAATGATCTGTTTGATTGTATGGAGGCGAATAATGCCAGAGTTGCGCTGGTCAGTCCCAGCATCTCTTGGCTCACTCCCTGAAATAAATATATAAATACACACACACTTAATCAAACTTAATCAAACTCCTGTTTAAATAATTTTATGTTTTATGTTTAAACAAAAGTAATATGTATAATATTACTTTTACACAACTTTTGTTGCAAGTGTGAGTATATAAATTAATGGACAAATGATATTTTAGGTTTAATGTCAACTGTTAGAAAAACAATCCATTTCCTGATTAGCCAATAATGACTCTTGGGGACATGATCTAAATTACTCACCAGAAATATATTATTCGGCTGTTCTGCTTTTTAAAGTCTGTCATAAAAAAAATTCTTCACATTCCAATAAAAAAAATGTACAGAGATAAGAGACCAGAAACCAATAAAGATAACAAGCCAGTGAAAAGTCCCTCAGGACATAACTGCCTTTATATATATTAATATAATATATTGTATGCACTCTTGCACTTACCTCAGGAAGGAAATGAAGCCCCTTTAAAATATAATGAATGTACTCACTTGCCAACTCAAACAAATCAGGCTCTTCTCTTCCCAGCTTTTCACGAGCCACATCAGCAATGGGGCCAAAGATAACCACAGGTCGGAGAAAACCAGCTGTAGACCACATTGGAGAGATCAATGCGTTTACACTTAAAACAGATACTCCTGTTTTTATTGATTTGTTTTAAATACAGGTTATTGAGCTTTAACACAGCAGTTCTGAGCCTTTACCTTCTCTGAGCACAACTCTTTCATAAGCTGGGTACTTGGATTGAACAGGCTGGGCTGTGAGATCCTCTCTGCTTTTCCTAAGGTTTCTCTTGGAGCTGCGAAGGCCACGGAATCGCCAGAAATCTGCACGGTCACCTCCTGCGGTCTTGGGAAGAGTGTACTGGACACTGGATAACTGTTCGGCTCTAAAAAATAAAATAAATAAATAAATAAATAAATAAATAAAATATATATATATATATATATATATATATATATATATATATATATATATATATATATATATATATATATATATATATATATGACAATTATGTTTTCCAGATCTTACAACATTGTTATGTTTTATTGATTACACTTCTATCCATATGCTTTAATCAGCAAGATGACTTAATGACAGCAAGATGACAGCACATAACTTACTCCCTAAATGATCTAGCAAGTCAAGAATACATGTTCTAATGCAAAAAATAAATAAATAAATAAATAAATAAATAAAACAGGTGCAAAAATCAGGAAAAAAGGCTGACATATACTTAGTATCTGTTAAAGAATATTTTTTCTGACCAAACACTGTAAATAAACGTTTCTATATTCATCTAGTTTTTAAGTTGTACTTGTGAATAAATTAATATAATCAGAAAGGAAACCAGAAGAATATTTGTACCTGTTTTTGTTAGGAATGATGCCTCTTTCCACCTCTTTATGATTTTTGCCAATGCGAATTGCCAGCCATGAGCCTAGCTTCCCATTATACAGAGTGTCCACAACACGGAACACTTCTCCCTTGTTGAAACTCAGTCCATAAGGGGATTCCTTTTCATACTCAAAGTGGGTTCTGATGTAGAAGGAATCCCCAACATCTGACTCCACTATCCGGCGATACACTGCAATTTACAAGACACAATATGCCAAATCTTTAGTATGATTATAAAGCTCTACAAACAGTGAACTCCACAAAAACCAATAACCCACATTTAGTCTAAATTCTAAATAACTATTGAATTTCAGGGAGTTTCTTCCTCAGAACACTAGGGATAAGTAACAACAACCTTCATTCTTACTTACCATCTTTTTTCTTCTGAGCCAAAATTGTGACCTCTTCACCTCTGGGAAGATCAAGGAGGAACAGAACTGCCTCTTCACGAATTATATTTGCAAAGTCAACATTATTTACCTTAAACAAAAAAAACAAAAAATTAAATAAATAAAGTTCGAACTGCATGAAGTTCCTCACTAGTGTTTGTTCATTGTTTCTTATTTCCTTAACCAAATAAGATGTTTATTTTTACTTTGTTGGCAGCAATGTATAGGATAAATTCAAAGGTTTTTAAGAATGTCTTTTCTTACAGGAGGTCTGTGGTTTTAAATTCGAAAAGAATGAGAACGTGCTCAAGCCGTTTTGTCCGACTGCAAATACAATACTGAGTACTATAAATACAAATCCTGGAAGCAAAATACTTTATTCAAAAGGGCTTTTATAACTTTACTTTCACAGAGGTTGTTATTAGCATGCACCCACAGATAAAGTATGAATAGTGGAATTGTTTTTTTTTTTCCAAGATTATTGTTACAATGAAATTAAGTAAATGTTAGAAGTTTTGGGTCTTTGGGTGAAGAATTGCTAATCTATAATTTGTTTAAAAAGCAGGGGAGCCAATTACTTATAGCCTCCTTCCACAAAAACATTGTTTGTATTAGAAAATATAGTGCAAGAACAGGATCTAAAATATGCACCAAGTATTGTGATAAACTATGTAAATAGCATATTTTGTTAATCGTCTAGAAATAGGATTTCAGCAGATTTGTTTGTTTGTTCTAGAGAACAGACTCCACCAGATTAAAACCACTACATCATTATTTACCCTGAGAATCTGATCTCCCTCTTCCAGGCCTTCTTTCGCAGCAGGGCTGTCCTCCAAAACCCCAGCTACGAATATCCCAACATCATTCCCACCAGCGAGGCGCAAACCCACACTCTCACCCTTCTTAAACTTCACCAGCTTCATGCTCGGCCTGAAACAAAAAGCCAAGCAAAATCCCACACTGAACTCCCAATACAGTAAAGGAGGCTACAGGTCAGGATAGACCTTCAGCAATTAAATGCAATTAACATTGGATAGAATTGTTTCTTTAGTTTCAAACAGTTTTAAAGACAATAAGGTGTCTGGAGGCTATTAAAGTTCATGGTGCTGCCATGGCTATACTTTTGAATTGTTATGGCAGGATAGTGACTTAATCCAGACCTGGGGAATATTATACTGTTTAAAACAATTAGTAAAATGTTACTAAAGTATGATTAGTTAAGAAGAAATACAGCTCCATAGGGTCGACATGCACAACTTTCTTTTTTTTGAGAACAGTAACCCTTTTTCTGACCTGAGCATGCCCTCGTCATGAGCTGCACTGGGAATGGGGGCGTCAGAAGGGCTCACTGGAAGGTCCACATCTGGCTGACCAGGCTGGGCATACACAGGCTTAGGCTCTGGGGGGAGGAGAAAAAGTGAAAAACATGAGAAAAAAAAAAACCAAAATCACACAGCAAAACCATTCAAAAACACAGCACTCCTCCATTCCTTTAACACTTCCATACATGGGGTCCTGACACACAAAAATATAAGCTGTTTTCAGATACGTCTGATGTGTTAAAAAACCGATAATGCACATGTTGACATCAGTTATTCTCCATGCAAGAACATTAGATAGTACAAGATCAAAACAGTATGCCTTATTTCTTCTACACAGCAGTAAATACTTTATGTACAGTCAGGAACACGACAGTCTGACCTGGCAGAGGTGGGATCTGTTTTTCTGATCTCTCCTCGAAGGTTCTAGCCACAGGCTGCTCCGCAACCTTAGATATTACTGCTGCTTCTGTAATTCTAACAGGCGTTGATATCGCCCCGGGTTTGGTTATTCTCTCTTCATCCCGGCTCCTGTGACTGTAAAAAGAACATTACAGTTTTTAAATGATTTATTGCTTGAGTGTGCTTTTTAAGAAAACAAACTGAGCTACAGTATGACATATGTTGTGCAGTAAGGTAGACAACTTTGAGTTAGGAAAATACAGTAAGCTCCATCTTTTTGACCATCTGCACAAAAAAAAAACACACACACACACACACACACACATCACACCACACTCTTTGAATAGAAAGTTTTTATTCAGTCTTTTGGTGGTGGTAATTGTCACGAGGAACATTCAATAGGAGTTGTGTCTCCACAGGAGATCACAGAGGAGAATTGCAGTGCAAGGTGGTGATTTAGAGTTAGGGTTAAAATACCATTCTTCTTGTAGTAGATTTTAAAAAGGATTGTGGTTGAAGGTGTTCTGCATTCACAGCCAGTTGCAGTCAATCTCCTGGGAGTTGGTATGTAAAGAGAGATAAGGTCTAAGGATATAAAACATGCATGGATAGGCACTACACTGACATACAGAAAGAAAAATCAACCAGATTGCAATCATACTGGACAGTGATTTTTAAAATGTCAGTATAATCCTATGTTGTTTTGTTGTTTTAAATGACTTCATTTAAAAACGGCTTTCCAGACCAATTGTAGTTATCAAGGCAACATGCCCAGATTACACTGTGCTTCAGCCAATTAGTTTGGACAATTTTCTTAACTGGCAGATAAAAGTTTTCATGTCGCATTTTGTGTCATGTGATGCAGAATAAATCATGGCTACTGATCGATCCTGCCCTGCCTAAAGTTTGTTCTTGCAAGGGTATTTTTAAACTTGAACTGTTCTCTTTATAATGAGCTGCTCCTTTTGACAATAGGTTCTAATTAAAAAGGAAGGGACCTTTAGGAGTTCTGTGTTTAAAATACTTTGCATGAAATAAACATGCATATATTATAGAGCGAAGCATCGAATGCGGGTAAAAAGTCCTTTTATACAACAAATCTAAACACAAATCTTGCAAAATCAATCAGATTTTTTTGATACTTCTACTAAACATCTGTAGCCTTGAAACGGTTTCTCCCAGGTAGCAACAGACTCTCAGTATATATTCCTGGAACAATGTAAATTCTAATCCAATCACATCACATGAAGGGTTGTTGGCTCGGTCTCAAAGCTAACTGGCCCACAGAGGCATGTTTGCAGGAACTTCAAGGTACAGTCTGTACTACCGTCTTAAACCCTGACTTGAGCCTTTGTTAGCACACTGACAGCAGAAGCTTGGAATTGAATTTAAAAAAAAAGTACTAAAGTAGTGGTTTTCATCATGTTTGCCAAGTTTACATTCTGTATGGAGTAGAAAAACAGAAACACAATACTGTACAAAACAGAAAAATCTCACTTTGTTTTGTTTATCAGGATTTGAAAGTGAAAATAAATCCCATTTGATTTGCAGGAAATACTTGGCATACAATGCAGGCAGAACTTTGTAAAAAAAAGAAAAGATAGTATTCAAAAGCTCTGCCACACAAAACCCACTGCCAATAAATAGCAGTCTAAAGTTCAATGGCAGTAGTGCCATGCCCACGCCATTCCTTTATCAAATTGAAATTCTACATTCCTCTGCCTTGTGCATAGTTGCTATAACAAAGCTGCTTGAAGAACTTGAAACCACTACTAGTGACATACTCTTGAACCAGTGTTTTTTCAGTAAACGAAAAATAAAACCACTAACAAATAAAATGGCTAACAAACTGGAAAATGTTTTAAAACTAGAACGAAACTGAAACCAAAAAATAAACATGAAAAACTAATATTCCGAGTTGTATGAATATGGTTTAATGAAAATGCTATATAAATAGCACAGCCAAGCTGCAATGGCTTCCTGCTGTGTGGCTCACTTGTGTATTACTATTATCAATATGGGCCATGATCGAACACGTGACTAAACTCACAGCTCTGGGTCCCTCCCCCATAGTGATAATGGGTCGTGGTATGATTTCACACTCAAGTACCTGGTTTATTTGCTGTTAAAAATGTCTGCAAAATCAACAAGCGGCAGACAAAGAGAATGCTCGATCAGGTAGCATTTTGAGTACCTGGTGAGTTTATAGTGTAACAGGGGGAAGTGTTCAGTGTGTGGGTCGCCACTGAATAATCATGAGGCAGACACAGAGCACTGGGTGTTGATACGCCGCAGCAGATTTAATCACAACAAAGGTGCTGCCACTAGGGCCCCAGCAAGGGGAGCCTTAGTGGCGCATTTAATAAAGAACAAAACAAATGCTAAAAATAAAAGTTTGCCACAAAAGACGAGCGCTAGTCCCACTAAAAGGAACGTCCCGCTCCAGGAACCTACTACATTACGCAAATCCTCGCTATATTGTTTGAGACCAACATCCCCCAAAACGGACCTACTTCTGGGCTCCCGGAATCCCAGCATCCTCACGCCGACTCCGGCCTTTTCAAACGGCCTCGGCTGAGCAATGCCTTCACAAACACAGTCTTGGAGTGGAAGGGTCTCGTGTAGTTAATCCTGCGGAGCAGACGCTCTCCTCCTTGATGTCAACAAAGCGACCCTCTGTGTAGCATGGCAGTGCAGTCACCTCGGCTGTGGCATACACGCCTTTTGAGCGTCGCACAGCCTCCCCGGACATGCCCCCCAACCAATACAGATCTCCCGAACAGCTCAGAGCCGAGCGAGCCTATCCGCTCAATTAGAACCTAGAAACAAGTCTCCTGTTCTGCTGAAAGGCAAGTTGAATTTAGGTTTTCTTATGCTATTGCTGTAGTCGGCGCAGCCAAAATAGAGATACTGATAAATCAGGATTTCTGCTTAAATGGGAGAGACGGTTCTTCCCAATTCTATTTATGTCATTTAATTGGGATATATTTTCAAATGATGAATAGAGATTGCTTTTCAGAGCAAGACAGGTTTGTCTTTAATCACCTTACTCATAAAATCTTTACAATGTGGATGAATGTGTTTGCACTGTCAAAACAGAGATCTACAATTTTAAGTGAGAATACATTCTTTTTTTTGTGTGCAGCAACTCGGCGTGAGACTAAAAAGTCTCTTAAAAATGAAAAGATACTGAAATATACATTTCTGAATTTAGTTAACTGAAACTAAAATGAAAACTAAATAGAAACAAAATAATAATCTTACTAACTAAATAAAAACAGAAACCGAACTGAACTGCTGAAACTGAAAGAACACTGTCTTGAACTGTAACATTTTCATCGTTATAATTATTTCTATACTGACACGTAAAAGAGAGAGAGGTAGCGCCTTGTCTTCCTAGATTCAGATTTTCTTGAGTTAAAAGAATGTCCAAATCAAGTTTAATATAAACTGGACTGGGACACATAATATAGGTCAGATAAAGAACTGCCAAGAAAATGCTGAGATTCGCTATAACTTCATGCTTTAGTCACCCATCGAGACCATCAGCTGGTATATATACACACTGTAGGTCTACAAACTAGATTATCAAGTGCCATTGTGGGTTGTGAAGTAATAGTTTTATACGTATATATAATCTATATGATTACAAGCCACATCAAGATCTATTCAACTGCTAGACATTACAACCACCAACACATATGATATAATAACCAAAAAAACTATGTTCTCTGAAATCATATTCAAATTCTCATCCAATTAACACCTAAAAAGAACACTGCATATGTACAGGAATACCATTTAAATTGTTTAGTTTTAAAATATGGTCTTTAAAATATGAAATACTGTCACCATTTTATTATATGGCAAATATGTAACCTTTATTTTAAATAAAATAAAATGTAAGTTTACAACAGATTATTTCCTTCAACAATGCTGTACAGCTAACTGAACCCAGTTAGGAAACACCTTCATCGACCAACAAAGGCAGGAAACCAATTTCTCATTTGTGAAGGCAGCTGCCTGGAATGCAGCCCTCTTCTGCAGCACGCCAATCCTGAGCTGTTTAAAGCAAGAGCTATTTTTATGAAGCAATTTACAGCCATCAAAATACAGTAACTAGGCATGAGTTTCATTAACCCTTTAAAAGAACATGCTTCTTTTGGTAGCATGGCTTACTTCAAACAGCACTGTGCTGTTATAAATGAGATAGATAGATAGATAGATAGATAGATAGCTAGATAGCTAGATAGATAGATAGATAGATAGATATCCTTTATTTCAAACAATCAAAACAATATTAACATTACAAAACAAATAGCACAAATGTCCATACAAAACCCTCTATTACAGCAATTACAAACACATTTTTAAATTATTATCTTCCACCAAACACACCACCTCCCCAATTGCCCAAATTGCCTGAAACTTTTCTAGCTGGTGCACCAATTTATAAAAAGTAAAATCAACTTTAATTCTTGAGATTACCAATACTTTAAAAATAGGTATTACCGCATCAGTTAAAACTCCACTCATTGATAGATAGATAGATAGATAGATAGATAGATAGATAGATAGATAGATAGATAGATAGACAGACATTCGTTTCTGAAAGGAAACATAACTAGGTATCAGTAAAGGGTTAAGGTGCATGCTTTAAAAGACAACACAATGGTGTCTCTCACTGTTACTGCATGCTAATAACATCATCTCGTGAGTTTCATTTTAAGGCACAATGGGAAGTCTGTCATCAATGCATTATTTAATCTAACAAACAGACAACAGGCCAAATCATGCATGCATTTAACTGGCAAGATACAGTTTTAGCTTCAAGGGCAGATCCAGAACCCAATGGTGATGTCCACATTTCCATTAGAATAGCAGGTTTCACATACATCGATCAGACAATAAGATTATCACTGAAACCAGGCCTACATATTATTTGTACAGAGTGCGTGTAGACATTCTGTAAGAAAAAAACTGCTATAAACTCCAATATCCAGTTGTGCTGAATTATTAATAGATAATGTTTAAATACACATATTGGATAATAAACAGATACAAGTTATAAATCATGCTTTAAATGTTCCTGTGATAAAGCAGACATGTTTTCAAATGACTCAAAAAACTGCTTGTAACTTAAAACTATGCAGTGTATATCTGATACGACACAAGAGTAAGCTCACAGCTGGTTCACATTATACTCTTGTTATCAGATAATAATCCAAGAGCTGGTATAAATGATTTTCTCGGGGTTAAATAACCATTCGCAAGGGAAAACTAGAAAATAGGTTCATGACTAGTTCAACTGGATTAGCCCTGTCAGCAATACTGAAGGGACTACTAAAGCTTTGCCAGTATCTATAACTACCTGTAAACTACTGCAGGTCTTAACTGTATCTTCCTAATCTACCAACACATGAATGCTGTATGGGAGGATGTTATACTGTATCAGGATACTAATAAGCAGGGATCTAGGATGGTTACCTTCAATACAAATATATCCCAAATGACCAGAATATACTGGATAACACATGAGAACTGTGCATGTCCACATTTTACATTTGGAAAGGAAGTTACTCTGTTTCAGTCAAAAGTATGATATCTTAATTTGACGCAACAGCATTTCTGACAGCTTAAAGAACAGAGATGGACAGCTAGCTATGTAGCAACATGTTAATGTCGGTCTTCTGGACTCGGATGCCCAAGTTGCTCCAGCCAAAAATTATTATTTACAAAAACATTACTTCATTTATCCTTCAGGGTTAAAACATCCACAACACAATTTACACACTCCATTGACAAAGGAGTAAAGATTTTGCTTCTTATATAAATCAATCAATATTTCCAAAGGCTCTGATGCATTTTTAGAAGAACTGTGATTTACTGGTGGGAGTATTTCCACAGTGCTTTCACTCGCCACAAATATCAAACTGAATCACAAGAAAAATGACTGATGCTTCTACAAACAGAACAGATATAGTACTTAGTGAATTTTCCAACTAAAGTAAAGAAATAAAGCCCCCTACTATACACTAAAATGTACACATTTAAATGTATTTAATAACACTCTAAATATTTTATGGGACACAAGGCACTGTGTACAGAAAGTCTGGTCATTGTTTTATTTGGCGTAATGGGTTTACAAATTCTTGACTGAACCTTAACTTCGAGATTTAACAAGTTGCTACATACGCACGTGAACATGTGCTTTACTAAAGGAAGGTAATTGAACTTTAACCTTTTATACAATCCTGCTGCAGGCATGAATGGTTGCATCTTTTAAATCAGAGCCTGAGTTCTATGCTGCTGAATGCAAGCTATTGAGGGACTCTTACCTGCCATTGCTGATTTGCTGTGGAGAATGTCTGGAATGGTCTGAGGGTTCTGACCTCCTGTCAGGAGATCGGGAGCGACTGCGGCGCGATCGGTCATGGGATCGGTTGGAATGGTCTGATGCCAGTGAATGAATTTCTGAAATGTCTGTTAAAATAAAAATGGTGTTTAATAGGGCACTGCTGCTGCTTCCAATGCACATGTGACCTTATGAACCTTATCTGTGATGATGGATGGTTTAGCAATGTGGAAGCTTAACTAGTATTGCTATGAACAGTAGAAGTGCTCTAGACAATCTCCATCAAATTAGGTTTACTGCTGCTAATTGCAAACAAATAAAATATGTTCAAGATGTTGGATGATTATTATAGAAATGAGACTGGTTCATGTAATTATGTTACAAAAAGCAGAAATATTCCAAATAGTTACTATCACTGTTTAACAAAAAAAGTATTAATTTCACTGCACACATTTTTATCCCCTATCAAAATAATTGCTTTGACAAGCTGAAAACCCTTATTGATGTGGTTAAAATGCATGCTGCATAATTTCATAATGTTTCCTTCCTAGAAATGCATGATGGAAAATAATATAAATAGATAGCAGCCAACTTGTAAATCCTTGTAACTGTAGTCTGAGGTCCCTACTGAGAGCAGTCCGTTCCACAGTGTCTCCACTCACCATCTCTATCTGAAGCATTAGCAGAAGGAATGCTGTCATCCAGGTCCGGTATATTGAGTAGAGTCGCTCGCTCATCTCTTTGTACCACCATCTTTAGCTTACCCTTTGACCGTTCTATTAGTTTCTTAGCATCTGTCAAGGAGAGGTTTTCCGTCACAGTGCCATTTATCTGAAAGAAGAAAAAAAAATGGAAGAATATCTTTAGCTACCAAGAAAAATGAAAGAGGAACACTATTAAGATACATTGATTGTGTAACTGTGTTCCAAAAAACAGATCGTATTCTCTACAAGAGGTTATTCTAGTAAATAAATATTTAACCTGCTTTTGTTTTGTTTTTTTGTTTTTTTTTAGCAGGACGACTTAGTAAAGTTGACAAACTAAAGAGTGACTTGGTGTGAATGATCACACTTTAATAGGCAGTTTATGCTTGGTAATAAATCTATTCTAAATATTGTTAATTATTTTCATTTTTACTTTAAAAAAATCGATGGGTTAACGCAGTCCAGAAAACACAGTAAAAGCAACAGCTCTGTGATAGTGCAGGTTAATGCGTTTCAGGGTGGTGGCTGTAAGATTTTCTACTCTTAAATCATTAAAATAGCCCCCCAAGTTCTATAATACTATAGAAGCCTAGTAAAAACCATAAGACTCTAGGGAGCCCATCTCTTAATATATTATTAGCTTTCTCCTTTAAATTACCAGTACGCAAGACACTTTTGTCCTTTAAAAATGCTAGAATTATGTAGTGATAAAATGGCTGTCATATTTAATAGGCTTCAGCTATAAATATACTTTTACATGGAAATAACTTTTCATCCAGAGCCCTATTAATACATTATACATACTTTCAATACAACATCTCCTTCTTGGATATTGCCATCTTTTGCTGCCAGGCTCTCTGGGGAGATGTCTTTCACAAAAATGTGACTTGCCAAGCGTAACCCATATTCTGCTTTCAATAAAAAATAAAAATCATGTGGGTATTACAGACTGTAGTGCAGCTGGCGAAGACACAAAGCTGTAATTGAAGAAGTGTTATTCTTGATTCATGGCATTCCAATATGTAAAAACATGTATGTGAATGTATTTAGTACTGCATTTAAACTATATGACCCTAACCCCCAACTGTGATTCAGATGTGATGCTGCAACACTTGATCCAAGAAGCTACTGCCCTGGTATCATGAGTTCTGTCCAATTTAAAAGAGTGACATTTTCATCTAGACTGACTTTTTATTTGAAGTGATAAAATTGTATTAAATTTCTGGAGCCAGTTTTACCAGCAAGTCAATAATTCAGATTTTGGTCTCTTATCTATTCAATACCTGCTCTATATTTTGACAGCATTAAAAACAGCTGATCATGATACTCAAAATGCTGTCAACAAGCTAGCAGTCTAACCTGCAAAGAAAGTATACATATTTGACATGTTATTTTACCTGTTAATTGGCACATTAAAATGTGAACTATGTAAGACGTCATCTTAAGTCATTATTCTGCTACTGTAGTTGCACGGCAACTGGGTTTTAAAAACTGTTTAAAATGGCATAGTATAATTTAATATGTATACAGCAAGTTGTAATATATAAACTAAAATGCCAAGTGGAAAAACATTGAAAGCAGGCACTACTCCAGTTTACTTAGCAAAGACTAAAAAGAAAAACATGACCACTGCATGACTGAGTTTAATAAAAACACATGTCACTTCAGAAACCTGACCTTTCAGCCTAGGTGCACTGACCTCTATCAGCAGCCATGCCCCTGCAGCTATCATTAAACCTGGCACAGTTTTTTGGCAAAGACCTTAAAGGATTATAAATTGGAGATGCAAATCTTACGTACAAGTCAGATTTTATAAATCACCTTCAGTTTCAAAAAATGCGAGCAATGTGGAGATGGCATATACCTTCACTTTTTCTGGATTTCACCAACGTGACTTTTGCAGGTTTCGGTGGTAGATTTGAAACCACAGACTTCCTGTCTGATCGTGGTGATAAGCTGCGCTCTCTGCTCGCACTGCGATCCCTCCTCCCTGCCATGCTGCGATCACTCCTCCTGCTGCTGCTGTAGGCACTGGGGCCACTTCTCGCACTCGTCTCATCATACGCCTCATCCTCGTAGCTGTCCTCTTCATGCTCCGACATCGTCTCCCGCTCCGTCCTGGCCACTGGAATTTGAACCTTCTTTTTCCGTCTGATTGTCTGTAAAAACTCTTTGGTTAAAGTCATTCAGTATGGTAAAGAGAGCAAAATCTACTCAACATTAAGGCACAAAATTACAAGAAAGAAATATATTGTACATTTGAGTGCAATGCAAAAAAGTGTCACTATTATTACCTGACTTTCAGTACTCCTTTACTAGTAAACATGTTTAGTGTTTGCCAATCAAATAAAACAAATGCTAGGCAATGATCTCTACATGTACACTGAAGCAGCCATGCTTTACTCATTCCATATTGCTATGGTAAATTCTAAGAGGAGTAATCTCCTACTTTGACTTGTCCTACTTCATAGCGCCCCTCTCAATTGAGAAACATTACGCTAAAGATGAACTTGTCATTCTAAATTGGAGGGCTTAATAAAAAATAATGCTTTAAAAGGAGCAAGACAAAAAGCGGGAGAAATTCACTTGCATTGAAATTTCAGAAAAAACTCAAACTACAGATGAAGATGTCGCTATAAATACAGTGAATGCATACTAATAGAACGCGAGAGCATGGCTACATGAAAAAAGCTGCTTCAAGTAGAAAACAGTCATTATTTCACTCTGTCAATTTCCCTTTTTACTGCTTTTTAAACAAAAAGCAGTATTTAAAGAAAAGTTAAATCCTCACTAGAGACACTTCTCTTTAAAACAGCCATGATGGAATAACACACATACTGTAAAACTGCACATTAAAAGTAGTTTGATATATTTATCTGTTCACAATAATATGAATTACCAGTACTAGGTTATTCATTCGGCGACAAACACTCACACTCGTTTTTAAATGTGTGTATAGTAATGTAGGATATTACGTGTTACATTTTAGGTTTTAATATTTTACCACCTGAATTTAAAAACATGAATAGAAAAGCACTGTTTCAACAACCACATTTTTAGGGACAATAGAATGACTTTCTGCTGTGCATCTACGCTTCTAATGGAAATCATAATCATACAACAGCCACTCTACATATAGGAAGTACTGTAGCTAACTGCAAAGCAGCCTATAAAATAAACTGTAGTTTCCTCCCAGTGAATAGAAACATCAGTTTATTATTCTTCACTCCAAATATTTAAAATCAGGTAGCAGCAACTCCTAATGTGAACAAAAATACTTTACTCACAATTTGTGCATTCTTTCCACTTTTCCGCAACTGCTGAACAGCATAGGCATGCTCTACGTTATCCATAGAAACAGCATTGACCATAACAACACGATCATTTTCCCTTTAAAATAAACACACAAAATGAAATAAGCATAAAAGGAGGCAAGCATACAAATCAGTTATGAAAATGCATTAATAAAAATGTTACAAAATGTTTAGAAAACAAACAAGTTCTGACTCAATTCATTGGTGAACTGGAAAGTTTCATATTTTTGAAAGTACTGTAATCAGTCCAATTACTAATCCTGCTCTGTAATAATCCTTGATTTTCCAGTCATCTACTGTACAGTACATGTACTCACTGTAACAGACCCTCAGCTGGGCCTCCTTTCAACACATCTGATATTACAATGGAGGTTTCACCGCTCTGAAAATGGGGGTTATCTTTGCCTCCTGAAATTGCAATGCCAAATCCAAACCCAGCAGCCTAGAAAATGAGAGAAAGAAAAATCAAAACATGTTGTTTAATTGACTTAAAACTGTCCCTTTATGTGTTTTCTACCACTCTCTATTTTTGTTTCATTTTAGATCATTATTTGCCAGTGCCCACGTCAACTACTCAAAACTCAAATACTCTGAATTTCTGCCCATTCTGCATAACAGTAAATAACAGAAATAACAGAAATTCTCAATAAAAAAAACTCAGTTTAAGCTATCTAAACAATGGAGAATAAATGATGCAGATATTACATTTTTTTGGACCACTCAACTGTTTTGTTTATAAACTAGCTGAAAACATTACACAGACAAGTTTGCACAGCCATCACTGAATCTACAATGTTTAAAACATGAACCCCCCAAAACCTCTCACCCAGAAACAAACCCTTTTAGCAAATACTTTTGGAAGGTTTCACAGATACAGCCATTGGTATTCCTGATCAAAGGTTTGCATTAGATTTTGCTTTCAAGCCAAAAATACACAGACACACATTTTCAAAGATAAATAGGACAAAAGGATACAACAACATAGGTCACCCCCACCCCCTTTGCAAGTTGTACTGTATCTCATAGAAAAAGCTCACAGAACTACAAGTAAAGTACTATAAGATTTAAAGACTTGTGTCTTTCATATACAATTTAAAGACTGGCGCCCATTATTTAGACTGATCAAAAACACCACATCTGCTTATAAAACTTTGGAAAGAAGCCAATAGTGTAACAAATCACCAGTTAGATAATTGGAGGGTTGATGTTTACCAGCTGTGCTGTTGGTAAACATGGCCTGTAGGCCTAACCAAAGGGAAGAACTGTCAGCAGAAATGTGGGCCAATTCTCAAAACTGGAAGATTTGATCTCACCAACAATGAATACAACTATGTTTGTTGCATGCAAGAGATCTGCTCACAAAACAAAATCACACTTAAAATGCAAATCTCACCAAAGACAAATCTGACCCTTCAGAAAACACAGCTAATTAGATTATCCTACAAGCTGTATAATCTGGTCTAGACAGTTTCCAGGAAGCTGAAGAGGACTCTGCTCAATACGTTTTTAATAACAGATTGTTTTCTTGATTATATGAAGCTGTATGAGTTTCAGCCAATTTCATCTTGGCCTTCTGTGTCTTTTACCTGAGCAGAACGCACCCCAACCCATACTGATATTTCATACTGACAATTCCCTTTCAAAACAGCCATGACAGAAGCCTAAGTCTAACATGTAAGTTATTAAATAAAATGGTTGGAGTAATGAAAAACTTCTTCAACTTTGAAAAAACTACTACTTTCATAATTAAATTTCCATAACCCGCTTCAGTGTAACACCAAATATTTTTTGGTTGGCAACTCTGCAGAAATAATTTTACACAAAACAGAAAATGACTGTTTGTATATGAATTCAATATCTTTTTACTGGTAAGGAGTTTTTAAAGGAATAAAATGAAACACGTTTTCCTCTTCTTGGCTTCCTGACATCTGGTTTTCTTGCTATTGTGTGCAAGGCTGCCAACATCCTGGAGCTGTGGAGTAGAAGCCATAACTGAAGCTACTCACCCTGTGAAGGGCCACTGTGTGCTGTTCCCATATTACAGTTTCCTCCATAGCTCCACTCTGCAACAAAGAAAAATAATACAGGAGGTTTGCATTTAAAAGAACATCTGTAGTTTCAAGCACATACTGTAGCACATGTACAGTGTGGTTTCTCTTCCTCTACTTAATGACTCGACAAGACTCGACTCCCTGCTCAAAAGACGTGACTCGCAAAAAAAGTCTCCATCTGACTCGAGTCATTGTCTTTATGATAAAATCAATAACAAACTTATTTCATTTTCAATACATGCAGCCCCTCTCTAACACACACAGTCATCTTGTCATTTTGCACATAAACAGGTTCCTGCCATGGTTGTTTAGACCATTGCTAAGGAAACAGAAAACACCTTTCTTGCCTATAGCACCGTTCTGTGATCATAACGTCACAAGCAGCAGGGAGCCCCGGAATCAAAATGTGTAGACGGGAAGCAAAGATAGATTTCTGATCACTGATCACAGAAAATCCTGAGGAAAATAGTGATTTTGGAGTTTTGTCAGACACGAAAAAAACAAAACAGCATGGAGAGTACACTAAAAGTACCTGCGGTGGTGGAGTTCTCTTTTAATATTTATACAGTTGACCGGGAGAGAAACAAGCAGGCTGCATCCTGCCAGCACTGTAAAACGACAATATGAATAAACTGCATTCAAGACATAGCACCGGTAACTGCCACTAATTTATACCAGTAGGTTAAGTTTTTTTCAACAGCTAAAATGAGAATCTGAATTAATTAAAAGCTCAGGCACCATGCAACAGCGGTATTTTTCCAAAATGAGTAGGTAGTTGTTATTCGATATTTAAAAAAATAAAATATTTAGTTGTTCATTTAAATACAGTGTTTCGGCTGTGCAGATGTTTGAGATGATGTGCTTGAATAAAACTTTTGAGTTGTATCGGATAGTTGTCTTTCATTTTAATATTGATGTTGTTTAAAATGTACCGTCATAATGACTGCCGGCACCAGTTTTAGGTATGAGTATAACTGCTGCGGTTCTAATGTTAAAGTGGCATATGTAGAAAAATATTGTCTGGCATTAGGTTCGAGTACTTGAAATTTAACGCTTGAGTACTCGAGCACTAAATTACTCGAAATTCCCACCCCTAGGACATATGTATGTATGTATTTTATCTTTATTTATGGACAACATATCTCAAGGGAGTTGGTGCTTTGTAGCTATTTTTAAGTTTCCCTTTAAATCCAATTCTGAATAAAACACTGTTTACAGTACACATTTGTTAAGCTAATGCAAACTAATAAAAACTATAAACATTTGGAAGATTACCTAAACTAAGATTAGGTAGTCCAAGGTCAGTGCTAATCAGGGTCTGTGAAACTAGAGGTTTATGTTTAAAGTCTTAGTTAAAGACTTTCACTAACGCTTAAAACATTTTTCTTTTCTTTCTTTCTGGTCACTTCTTATACTTTAACATAAATATACATAAAACTTGAACTTAAAGTTGTATGTATATGTTCAGTGCAGTATTATGTTTTGTTATGCCATTAGGACTCCAACAGACACCTTTTTATGTTTTGTGAAACAGTCTCTGTTATTTAAAAAATGTCAAGTTGAGATTTAATGGAAAAAGACACTCCATAGCTCAGCTTCCACGAAGAGGAGAGATGCAGTACAGATTCTAATGTTACCTGTGAATTATATACAATTTTGCCTCAGTTTCTTTATTTTTTCTATTTGTCTCCTATGTGTTAAAACCTTGAAGTAATATCTCAACATGAAATTAAATGCCACCAGATTTCCTTTCATTTGGTTAATATATCTGAAACAAAACTATAAGGGGGAGTGTCAGTGTTGAGAAGTGAGACAATATTAGATATGTTTTGTGTTGTGGTATCATTCATTATTAAACACCCAATTGAGCACAGAGAAAGGGATCTTTATACAGTGGCAAAATGTGCTTATAAATAGAATAAGGAATCAAATTCACTAAAATGGAAAGACGAAAACAAAGCAGAAACCGTGGACTTGTAATGGTGAACATAAGTAGGGCAAGTATGATCACATTATTGTGCATCCTAATTTTATATTTAACAGATTTTTTTTTTTATGTATAGATTTCTAATCTCCTGTAAAACTAATCTGACTAAATCATGATATCTTGAACGGTCAGAACCAGTGGTTAATTTGTGCCAGGGCTTCCCAGGGCACAGCCCTGGAACCTCTGGGTGTGCAGAGCCATATTCCCGGTACCTCTAGTTAAAAATCTCATCAAAAGAGATACACAGTTGTATCAAGTCTGCAAGTTCTTGCATGCACGCTAAAAAGAGAGCTGCCACGTTTGTAGCCTACTTTAAATTACTTTACGATTTCAGCTTGAGTGCCTTTAAGTAAGATGACACTGGCTGCAACTCTATTGTCGTTTTTTATACACAAATAAGCTTACTTGATTTGAAAATCATCATGAACAATACAAGCAACTTCTTACACTTTGATTAAATGAGTAGTATACAACAAAATATGAATGCTGACTTGAGCAGTTTAGTGACTCGACTCGAGCTTGGCATGTCAAAGACTCCACTCGACTCGAGCTTGGCATGTCAAAGACTCCACTCGACTCGAGCTTGGCATGTCAAAGACTCCACTCGAGTCGAGCTTGGCATGTCAAAGACTCCACTCGACTCGAGCTTGGCATGTCAAAGACTCCACTCGACTCGAGCTTGGCATGTCAAAGACTCCACTCGACTCGAGCTTGGCATGTCAAAGACTCCACTCGACTCGAGCTTGGCATGTCAAAGACTCCACTCGACTCGAGCTTGGCATGTCAAAGACTCCACTCGACTCGAGCTTGGCATGTCAAAGACTCAACTCGACTCGAGCTTGGCATGTCAAACACTCAACTCGAGTCTTTGCTCCCCAACGACTTGACTTGAGTCCCAATTTTGGTGACTCGTTACAACTCTGCTTTATTAAAACATTTTTTATACAGACGTAATGACAGCACTGAATATGTTATTTATTCTGATGCTAAAGCAGTGCTGTTAAAATCCCTCTTGACTCTTCTGGTTAACAGTACATAGATCTATAAATAGTTCTCATGCTTGACTTGAACTGCAGTTCAGGCTAGGTGAATATCGCCTCTCTAAGCTGAACACTGTCATTGCAGATCAAACACAGTCCTCTCAGAAGCAGCATGCAGATCCCAGGCATGGTAGCTTTCACTGAAGGTTGGTGCACATTGAAAGGTACATAAAGTATTAACAAAATGGCTCGTCTCATCATACTTCATCAACAGGACTACAGGTACAGTAGTATACAGTCAATGGCTCGTCTCATCATACTTCATCAACAGGACTACAGTTACAGTAGTATACAGTCAATGGCTCGTCTCATCATACTTCATCAACAGGACTACAGTTACAGTAGTATACAGTCAATTCCAGCTTCTCTGAAACTGCAGATCTGCATGTCAAGCTACTGTAAAAGCACACAGACAGAGAAAGCTGCAATATACTGTAGTGGGCCAAAGCAGATCAATGCTGCTGTCAATTATAAACTCAGCTGACAGCCCTAGCCAGTTGGGCTCTAGAGATTTGTCCAGAGTAAAGCGAATTAAAATGATGTTACAATTGCAGGCCAGACCATGTTAATCCTACTTCATCATTAATTGTAAGAGGTAAAGTAAGTGAAGAAAAGGGGAGGGGGCAATGAATGTAGCACCAATATCAGCAAAGTTAAATTAGACAACACTAATGTAAAGAAAGAAAGAACAATATTTTACATACATCCGAGGCAGACCTACAGTACTGTGTAACACTAGGAATAAACCATACCAATTGTCTTAAACAATCTTGCTAAATTCATATTTTGTTCTACTGTTTAATCACAGCAGTACTGCGTATCTTTGCCCCCCACAAACTACTGGAACTCTGCAAAGCGTCTGCAGCAACAACAGTGATTACTCGTCTGAAATAGTTTACCTAGGGGAGACATAACATTCAATTTACCTTAAACTATACCAATTTACGTTAAGCCAAAGTGCCAAGAACATAAATTACATCTGACCTGACCTAAACTGCAGTAAGAGTTTAGCTTTGGGCTAATCTGAAAGCAGAACTACAGTACAGCCACATGCCCTACCCCTGTTGCAGATTTTTTTTTTTTTTTTTTACACCTACAGTGTCATTTTTTTTCCTTTTGCTATTTTATCTAATGATCAAGGATTGCCTTAGAGTGGCGTGCTGTAGAGTGAATATTATTGTATATCTCTTGATAAATACATAAAAACAGAAGACGTTCTTGTAAGCAATTGCAGTACATCCCTTGTGAATATGGAAAAGTATAGCTGGGCAAAAGTGAAGGTTGATTGTGGCACTGGGGTGGGGCCTTAATGTATTTCTGGATATTAATCCCCACGTGTGTTGGTTTGTTATAAATGGGTTACAGTATAAAGCTCACGCACTACTGTATTATGGTCTATTGTCACAGGATGCTATCCATGATTTCATTTGAAAATCTGCTTTGTAGTTAACAGGTAATACCATTTCTAACATAGCATGTCAGTGACATACGATCCCCTGTCAATTCTAAATGTAGCCATGAGTAACACGGAATAGTAGACCACCATGACCTACAGCATAGTGCTTCCACCACAATGCACACAGATAAATAGAACTCTGGCATACAGACTGACTTAATGCCTCCACATACAGTACCTCTAGATTTGATACTCTCAAGTAAGCTCTGCTCTTGATAAAAACACAAGTGTGACATATGGACAGACACACAGAGATGGTCACTACCAGCCTAGGCTTAGTGATAGCTAATGTAAAAATCCATGGTTCTGAGCTATCAAAATTCCAGCAACTACTGTACGAGCAGACAATGGTTTCCTGTAAATTGAGATCACAGTATTGACCAGCAAACCAGGTACAGTTCCAATGATTTTTTACCATGTTAAACAGCAATTTTACGCATGCAATGTTGCAATCTGTAGCATTCACCCACTGTAGTTCTATCAAACCCACTGTACTGTTTGTGCTGTATAGAGAGAGTGCTGCAGTGCTTTTATTTAGGTTACTCATTACGTCTATCAGCAGGACTTCAGCATAGAAAATGTAAAGAGTTTAAACAAACAGGATGTAAAATAGTGCTTACAGTGAGGGCAGCCAGTAGGCATGGCATACATTTTATTTTATTTTTAAATCAATTGCCATAACTAAAAATAATATTCAGTGGTTATATTTCTGGTTACCTGCTGGGAAACTGCAAGGTTAAAATCATACTGTAAATGGATCTTTGAATGTCTTCCTATCACTGCATCTCTTATTTTAACTTGGATGCAGCTGTAAAGGGAGGGAGGAAGGAAACTAAAAAAAAACTCAATTCCTGTTTGGAAAAAGCAGTGCATAGGAATGGCTGCATTACAGTAAACTGACATCCTATCTATATACTGCAAGAGGCTTTCATTTTCTCCAGGTTCATTTAAGCTACTTGGGACTTATGTAAATACGGTCTGATACAATTGTACCATCACATATACTAAAGTCTGCTGTACGCTAGCGTGTACATGTACTGTATGCCCTTGTTACAGTGTGAGACATAATACTTGTATTACTATTGAAATGACACACTATATTCTGGTTGCCAATTGAGTAAGCTATAATCATGTACAGTACCCGTAGTGATTGCCTTACTGTACACAGGCAACAATCAAAGCATCTAGCCTACACTACACCTGAGCTATGCCTGTTTAATTGTTTCCCTTGAGACCAAACCAAGGTCAGACACTGTAGCATCATTTTAATTATAGCACCATGCATCACGCTTAGAGTGAATGTTTTGATAAAAAAGTAAATTGGTGACAATTATGTGATTATGTCTACCCAGTCAAAGCAGGCTATGAAAATATGCCTCCCATTTCTGAACAGAGCACTTTTCAGCCAAGCTGCTTCTGTAAGCCATGACCTTGGCTTGGAACATTAGCAGCAGCCTCACATTTCCAAAAACAAGCAATTCGCCACATTTTAGGCCTGATTTTCAGTCACTTCTGCCCCTGAAATGGCCCAGGGGCCAGTACAGTAGTGTGAATGGGGCCTAAGCATCCCCAGCAACACCTTCCTATGAAGGGCTCTGCATCAGAAATCATCATCAGAAATCATAGATTACTGTAAAGAACTTCTGTACAGTATGGAGCAAATCCTTAAAGAACACACACACCAACCTAGGAGGATTAAACAGAACCAATAATATACGTTTATTAACTGCCTTATCCCTTGACTATTACTGCAGTGCACAAAAGACTCAGCGCAACCAACTGTGTATGAAGGGATTTTACTAGCATGTGATTACATTACATAGACTGCATGTCTCACAGAGGTTACAGCAGGGTGACTACAGAATCCTTCTCAACCAATCCTTCTCAACCACCACAGTGGTCATGTGCAAATGTAACTCTTTTAATGCAATATAAACGGTACCATGTCGTGGATTCTGTAGTACATGAAGCATCACAAAATGTATGTCCACTTGAAAAACAAGTATTGCAAGAATTCAGGACAGCAGCTTTTTAAATATTTCCAGTTAACTACATAAATCAACCCAGAAAAAAAAAAACGCCAAGATCATAAATCAATGTATCACATGCTCAGTATTTTGCAATACATTATCTAATTCTCTGAACAAAACAAACATTTATAAAAGTAGTTCTGAGTGGGTTCTAAAAGCTGCTTGCCAACGAAATACTGAAAGCGACTTCAGCAGGCTGTCAGTTTCAACTCCTGGTCTTCATGAAAGGACCTTTGTTTTAGTCTTGAGCTGTATAAGCTTGTCTAGGTGTTACTGTGAAACACAATAGAAAAGAAAAAAAAGAAGCATCATTCCAATGAAAGTATTAAATGTTTATAAAAGTTTGCCGATGGGGGGGGAGGGAATGGAAGGCAGGAGTGTCCGAGACTCACGAGTCCAGCTGTAAAGTAAAACTACAATAAAGTACTCAGGGTTTGTCCCAGTCCACACCCGAGATTATAAACCAAAAGAAAATGATATCCTTCACACCTTTGATGAGCACGAAGGTGCCAGTACTTCATAAAACAGCACCTCAGCAGTGTAGTTATCCCAGGCTTAATTTATTTTTGAGAAGCTGCCGTTGAAAATGCGGTTAGCTGCAACTGGGACAGTTCTTTGTAGAACCGACACTGAAGAATAGTCTGTGTGTTTCACCATATCGAGGGAAACAGATCGATGACTGATACAGAGAGGCAGGAAGTGCTGGGGAGGAATTCTAATTAAGGAAGCTGCCACATGCCACAGGATGCAATCCAGTTTACTGATGCAATCAGTTAAGTAAGGTCATCTAAGCAGTGAATACCTGTTTGTTTGATCAAAGCATCTTCTTGCTTTGGGGGTACTCACACAGGCAGCTGTTTGTTTAAATACACAAGGAGTGGAGGATTTTATGTTTGTAAATATATTTTCCATCATCTTCTCTTTTGTGTGAAACAGGTCTGCCAAGCATGTTTAATTGTTTTCCAAATGAAATACATTTACTGTGTCAGAAAAAGTTAGTTAATCTTTGACCACTTTGAAATTGAATCTGAAAGATATCTAAAAGCTGCATGAAGTGTAATAACCTTTACACCCTCAACCAAGTGGTGAAATCTGCTGGAAGAATTCCATGTTTTCTGTTCAGTCTAGCTGTCAGATATTTGACATACAAAGACAGATCAATGAAGCCCCGGTGATCTGGACATGGCTCAGCATTCAAGGAAGGGATGTGCCTGACACTACAGTCTTCACCAGCAGGAAAGAAAGAAACTAACCTTTGTTTGTAGTCAGAGCTGGACAGTGTTTGCTTGAAGCAGCACAGCTTGCTTTTAACACTTATTGAGAAACTGGCAGCAATACTGCAACAGTTAACAAACATTCAATGTTAATAAACTATTAACAGTGACAGAATACAGATTTGCTCTAACGGATGATGATTTTATTTGGAAACATAATTACTACTGTATGCAGAAAATCAGAGCATATTGAGGTATATGTTTTACTGTACATATTTTTTACAGAAACAATAAAGAAACTCACCCGCACTGTATATGTGATTTTAATAAACTTGATATACAAATTTTAATTAATTATCTGCGTGGCATAATTTCCCACTTCATTGTCACAGTCACAAATATGTGCTTGTTTAAAAATACGAACCAGGAGGAAGAATTTAACTCTAAAGAATACACTGTTGATATGAAAAACTAGCTCTATGTACTGTACATGAAGGGTCAACTAAATGAGACGCATCTTTATCCTTTCATCTTTATATACTGCAGTGTGTTTATGTCAGCACAATGAGTCACACTTCCTTTTAGCAGCAGAGGTCACCTGGCAGTCATTGTGAGAAAGAAACCTTTTATACCTTCTGATAAACTTCAGCAACATTAAAAACGAATTTCCTGTTAATCCTGTTACTGGACCTGTAGGTCCACTGTTGATTCTTTCAGGCACTGTGTGAAATTGACTACTACAGTAAATTAGAGAAAACAATTTTGTTCCGCTCTTTTTCACTGCTGATTCTGCTGCTGCTTCTTTTAAAAAGAAACCCAAAACATGAAATACTGTATAGAATCAAATTTAAAACACATTACCAAAATACTGTTCATCCCAGACACAAAACATGGAGAAGCTATGAAACCGACTTCCAAAGATCTTGAGGTGTAGCCAGGAATAGGCACAGTATACAGAAGTAGAAAATACACAGGTGTTTAAAAGATGATTGGCAGGACATTTTAAAATCAATTGCAAACGTATAAAAAGATACAGTAGGAAGTAAATCGTACAGCCCTGTGATGGGGAGCCCAGATACTGTAGATGTGCTGATGGGTTACAATACAGACCACGGAAATTGAATGAATAAATAAATAAAACTGTATAGTACTTTTAAATGGCACAGCAAGGAGAGAGTTACAATAGATATGTTGTGGAGAACTAAAGGCCCGGCCAGCAGAAAACTTAAACACCAAAAGCTCACAACATTAGAGGTGTAACCACAGCAAGTTTCAAAAAAGGAAACCTGTGGGACCATCCCAAAGGAAAGATCAAGAAAACAGCTGCATCCTCCCCAGTACGCAGGGCTTTGAATGAGTGCAAACAGTCAGGGCTGTTAGTAACAGGAGCACTAATGCAGCGAGTCACACTGCTGCTAAAGCATGGTTTGTTCAAAAGGCACATTTGAATTTCTAGGTGTGCAGTCTACAGGAACTGTACTAGTCCAGTAAAGAGCAATTCCTCAAGGTCCTAGCATTTGGTTTAAAGAAAGCTTAATCTCTACATTTTCTCAGAATGTCCTTGACACTACAGCAACGAAATACTGAAAACAGACAACATAATACTGGTACACATTTGGTTATTTACTCAAGATTACTATTTTTTAACAATACTAACACTAAAGTGTCCCTATTGTGCCTAATTTCTTATAATTCTGAACTACTGCCAACACCACAATGCTTTCTCAGACTACATTAGCCATACAATTGTAAATATTTCACATACATTTTATTTGGGTTCTTGCACACAGCTGTAAAAAGGGCTTACTAGCAACACAGAAGGGACACCCAGTGCAGGGACAGACCACCACTGTCGTGAACTCTCCACTCTAATCATACACACCAAGAACCTTGGGAGTTTCACATTGCCTGCTTTGACAAATGAACATCCCTGCAAAGATTAACAACTTGCACCATGCTTAAGGGGGAAAAAATAAACTCAAAGTAGCTCTAAGCCTAGTTCTTAATGACCCTTCAAAATGTAAAAGCAATCACAAAACCAGCAGCACTTCAGGAACGGAGTGTTCTTCAACATAGGCCAAACGGCACTCATGACGTACATGTAGCAAGGAAATGGATCTAAAGGATATTGGAACCAGACTGCTACTCCACATACAGTAACATACAGTACATATGGAAGTCAATCTAAGTGGTACTGTATTTTATATTACATAGGGTGCTGTAGGATACAAACCAATATCCACTTCATAAAAAACCTGGACCATGAGTTGGGTGAAAATCAGCTTATCCAGCACTCTATACTTACTGTATTTACTAAAATATATAGTTAAATAACAATACATAAACAGCAAAGCTAATCTTAATACTATGTGATTTCTGTCTGGTACAACCAGCTGAAAAACTTTGTATCAGATATCTGTATCACATCAAGGTCTGCTACATTTATGAAAAGTATCTGCAGGATTCATAAACAGCTTTTCTTTATTAATACAGTTTTGCATGCAGTTACTAATGTATCAGATTTATCAGGTTAAAGCCAGTCACCAGTAATAAAATGAAATACTGTACGTTTATAATGAGGGGGAGAGAGTGCAATGAAGGGTAACAGGTCTGTGGAGATGCACAAGGAGTCGGATATACTGCTTATTAAAATTATGCAAATATCTTATTTTTATTTGTTTTTTTAGTTTAGTTTTTTTTCCTTTCACTCTGAACAAAATAAGATTACCCTGATCTACAGATTCACTGATTTGGAAGCACAGTATAATAGAAATCTTGGTTTTATTAAAGCGCCTTTCATGACAAAGCGTGTCTATAATTCTTTTTGAGTATAGTATGTCCTTAAAAAGTCCAAGAAGAGGGCTCCTGAGTGGCGCATCCAGTAAAGGCACTCTGCGTGGAGTGCAGGATGCGCCCTATAGCCTTGAGATCGCAGGTTCGAATCCAGGCTATGTCATCGCCGTTCGTGACCGGGGGTTCCTAGGGGGAGGCGTACTATTGGCAGAGTGCCGCCTGGGAAGGGAGGGCAATCCTTGGTTCACTGCGCACCAGCGACCCCTGTGGCTGACAGGTCGCCAGCGGGTCTGCAGTGCAGCCATTCAGATCTGTGTTGTCCTCCGGCACTATGGGTCTGGTGGCTTCGTTGTGGATCTGCAGTGCGAAAATTGACGGATTGGTAGCAACACATTTTTTAAATGTAAGTATCCAGTACAATGTTGACAATTTTATAAATTATTACAGTACAACATATGAGTGTACATTAAGGTTAGCTGTACAAAAATGAACAGTGCACAGACTACCATCTAGATTTAAGATGCATATTTTTGAAAAACCCAAAAAGGAGAATGCTAAAAATGCTAAACTACTCACACCCACAATTAAACACTGCCTAACCACTCAGCACTAACTTAAGAAAATTCAATGTTTCAGTATGTTGTACTGACATAAGAATGTGATGCTGTTTATGGGCAAACTGAGACCGTTTTATATTGATCACGTAGAGTTATCTTCCCCAGATGATAGTCACCAGTGTTGAATGGGTTAAAGTTAACGTTTTCCTTACTATTGCCAGACCATTGATAACTGGCCCAGAATAACTTCATGTGCCCCTTTATAGAAATCCTGTTAGAAAAACCAGCTTCATTCAACCAGTATAATATTGAAGGTGACATTGTGGCCCCAGCCAAAAGCATTACAGTGCATATTTTCAGAACAAACTTAAAGTAACAATCATGCCTTTCAACATTTTCCAGGCATTTTCTAATTTTACAAAAAGAGATTGCTTAAAGACAACCCATCTGTTCTTTGTAAGTTTTTTTTTTTTCTATAAGTAATATGGCTGACAAACAAAGATGAAATGTATTCCCATGATCACTCAAGAGCAGCTTGGCTACTTCTGATCCTGTTTCATATCGTTAACAGTAAATCTGCACAGCAGATTCTATTTAAAGTCTGCACTGACCAAGAACAAGTCACTGATAACAAGGCTTTTGAGTCAGGCCATACACTGTTTGACTGGAAATCAGCCTCAATGTGCAGCCAGTCAGCGCTCCAATAGTTATCTGAACAGAAACGCTGTGGCAGTAATGCACTGATAACAAGTCATGCTCCCAAGGCCCCACATTATTTTAACAGATACTGTAGCTACAGTGTACAAAAAAAAACTGTTCTACGCAAAGTGAACAAATGCCGAATGCAGATGAAGATCAGTTACAATAAGTACTGTACTAGGCTACAAGTCATACAGTAGCGACAGAATAAAAAAAAAACTACAGGGCTTAATCATTCAGATACATTTTACAGTAGATGACCTGACAGAAATTCACGTTTCAGTGCCGATTCTACATTTTAGACAGTGTTTAGAGAATATATGTAAAACATTTTTTTAAAAAAAAGACATTTTTTAGTGGTCACCCTCCTCTTTTACAAATGAATACCCCCTGCCCCCCCCCATGCTGTTTATCTGCAGTGCAAGTCATTGAAAAGTAACACTGCTTATGCCAGTACTATATTCCCACTTGCACAGTCTGTAACAAGAGAGGGCTGAGCTGAGGAACAAGACTGCTAGTTTGTAAACAAATGAGAGCTGATCAATATACACTTTAATGATGTCTTTCCTAACAGATAGTTTGAGCATGCAACCCCTGCATGCCTCTGCAAGAATGTTCCCACATCAAAATTCTCTGGCTGGGGAAAAAAAAATGCCTGAAACAATCTAGACGTATAAACAAAGAAAGCATTCAGTAGTAGATGGCAGATAGTGCCTGCTAACACCCTGCAGCCTGTCCAGATCCCTGCTCTAACATTCCCAAGCCCATGAGCACCAACAGTGCTGCCGATGAGGACCAACAGAGCCCAAGCTTTGAACCACTCCTCACATGCCATGCTAACATCTAAAAGAACCTAAGCATGTAAAAGGGATTACAGTGTTTTACTACAGCAAAAATATTATATGACTGTGAATAGGGTCCTAATCTGTAGGACACAACAC
The DNA here is from genome assembly GCA_030684275.1 of Acipenser oxyrinchus oxyrinchus. Lineage (NCBI taxonomy): Eukaryota > Metazoa > Chordata > Actinopteri > Acipenseriformes > Acipenseridae > Acipenser > Acipenser oxyrinchus. Next base: position 776,838 of record JAGXEW010000070.1, read on the forward strand.
AGAAGCTTACTGTACATGGTTTTCTTTATATATATATACAGCTCTGGAAAAAATTAAGAGACCACTGCAAAATGATCAGTTTCTCTGGTTTTACTATTTATAGGTATGTGTTTGGGTAAAATGAACATTTTTGTTTTATATTATAAACTACTGACAACATTTCTCCCAAATTCCAAATAAAAATATTGTCATTTAGAGCATTTATTTGCAGAAAATGACAACTGGTCAAAATAACAAAAAAGATGCAGTGTTATCAGACCTCGAATAATGCAAAGAAAATAAGTTCATATTCATTTTAAACACCACAATACTAATGTTTTAACTTAGGAAGAGTTCAGAAATCAATATTTGGTGGAATAACCCTGATTTTCAAGCACAGCTTTCATGCGTCTTGGCATGCTCTCCACCAGTCTTTCACATTGATGTTGGGTGACTTTATGCCACTCCTGGCGCAAAAATTCAAGCAGCTCGGCTTTGTTTGATGGTTTGTGACCATCCATCTTCCTCTTGATCACATTCCAGAGGTTTTCAATGGGGTTCAGGTCTGGAGATTGGGCTGGCCATGACAGGGTCTTGATCTGGTGGTCCTCCATCCACACCTTGATTGACCTGGCTGTGTGGCATGGAGCATTGTCATGCTGGAAAAACCAATCCTCAGAGTTGGGTAACATTGTCAGAGCAGAAGGAAGCAAGTTTTCTTCCAGGACAACCTTGTACTTGGCTTGATTCATGCGTCCTTCACAAAGACAAATCTGCCCGATTCCAGCCTTGCTGAAGCACCCCAGATGAGTCCAATTTTCAGCTTTGCCCAACACCTGGTCGCCTAATGGTTAGACGGAGACCTGGAGAGGCCTACAAGCCACAGTGTCTCGCACCCACTGTGAAATGTGGTGGAGGATCGGTGATGATCTGGGGTGCTTCAGCAAGGCTGGAATCGGGCAGCTTTGGCATGAATCAAGCCAAGTACAAGGTTGTCCTGGAAGAAAACTTGCTTCCTTCTGCTCTGACAATGTTCCCCAACTCTGAGGATTGGTTTTTCCAGCAGGACAATGCTCCATGCCACACAGCCAGGTCAATCAAGGTGTGGATGGAGGACCACCAGATCAAGACCCTGTCATGGCCAGCCCAATCTCCAGACCTGAACCCCATTGAAAACCTCTGAATGTGATCAAGAGGAAGATGGATGGTCACAAGCCATCAAACCAAGCCAAGCTGCTTGAATTTTTGCCAGGAGTGGCATAAAGTCACCCAACATCAATGTGAAAGACTGGTGGAGAGCATGCCAAGACGCATGAAAGCTGTGCTTGAAAATCAGGGTTATTCCACCAAATATTGATTTCTGAACTCTTCCTAAATTAAAACATTAGTATTGTGGTGTTTAAAATGAATATGAACTTATTTTCTTTGCATTATTCGAGGTCTGACAACACTGCATCTTTTTGTTATTTTGACCAGTTGTCATTTTCTGCAAATAAATGCACTAAATGACAATATTTTATTTGGAATTTGGGAAAAATGTTGTCAGTAGTTTATAGAATAAAACAAAATGTTCATTTTACCCAAACACATACCTATAAATAGTAAAACCAGAGAAACTGATCATTTTGCAGTGGTCTCTTAATTTTTCCAGAGCTGTATATATATAAAAAAAAAAAAAAAAAGCAAAAGACCGCTACAGTAATCTACAAGCTTACATTAAATACAATAACCAAATATGTAAAACCAGTTTTATCATACAAGGTGTGGTCACTTCATCAGGAAATAAACTATGCATGTCATTAGGTCATGTTTTGCCACTGTAGCAAGAAGGAAAACAAGAGCTATTTACATTTGAAAAAACACTGAATGCAGGAGAGCCAAGCAACATATATATATATATATATATATATATATATATAACTTGTATTCTTGTCAAAACTGAGGTTGGTCTGTACACAAGTTATTATACTGTATATAATTGGTCTACATTATAGCTGCTTAGCTATCTAACACAAGCAGAGAGAGTATTATTTGAAACAGGTTATTGACAGGTCATGCCCAGGAAGGGTGGAAACCTGAGAAGCATGGCAAAACATTTACCTTTGAAAAGTACAAAGATTGTTAGCATGATAAACAATAACACAGCACTTAAGTACTGTACACATGTGAACTTTGAACTGAGAAATGTAAACACATTTGGTTCTTAAGTCTACTCCCAAGAAGTTAATCCATTTCTTCTTTAGCTTTTGCAACTAGATCCTACCGGTAAGAAAGAACCATAAGAAGACGAAACAAATGAAAGAAATGAACTGGCAAGTTGTTATATTACCTTAAGAGTCAACTTTCTATTCCAGACCGACAACTCTGGAACAAACCATAGGCTATACAGTACTACTGTGGAGCTCCAGTTTATCGATGGCATGGCAACCAAGGTAAACCACAGGTTACTTTTGTTTCTTAATTAAATGCTGTATCCGTCAATAAAACTCAAGATACTGTATACACACAAGCTATCAAAGCCTGGTAACTTACAGCTATGGTCAAACGTTTTGCATCACCTAATTTTAGGATTCAGACATCATCATAATAATCAATTAATAAATAAATAAATAAATAAATAAATAAATAAAATATAACAGACAACATGAACATAATTTTGATATTTTATTTAACATCATGTAATCAAAGAAACTACAAAATGATATTGCAAGAGTCTACCGGAAGCTATAATAGAGGTAGTGTTTCATGTTAGAGTTCAAAAGTCACATTTTTCAATTTGTCAGTTTTCCATTAAGTATATGGGAAAACTACAAAGAGGTGTGTCATTTAATATGTTAATATAACATTATTCAGCATGCTTCTTTCGACTTTATGAAGTAAAATGTGTTAATTCTATAGGGTGATGCAAAACTTTTGGCCACAGCTGTATGTTGAGTTTTTCTCTTATAAATGTCTGAAAAGGCAAATCACTATATTTGTGCATACTGTGAGTGCTCAAGATATCATCATTAATGGCAAAAGAGATCATTCACTTCAATAGGAGTTCCAGATACATTTATTCAAAATTCACTTACAGTACCAGGTTTTGAAAAGCCTGCCTACAGTCATTGTGATAAGAGTCACAGATACTGTTAAAAGGTAACGCAAGTAGTGTGATAAAATGCCTGGTCGCTCAGAAAGCAATTACACTAAAGGAAAATAAGTCATGATAGTTTAGCAAACAGTCCAATCCAGTGGCCTTGTCCATCCAGAAGATGAAAGTGGTTCAGTGTTTCTCTTTACCTCAGCGGTTCACTGCACCTATATCGCTCCCAGGCTCTCCCATTTGCAAATCCTCAAGGGAATGAAAGTGGCTTGTTTGTTATTCAGCATTCATGCAAACTGATACTCCTCGCATGGGGGTATCCTACTTTCATGGACTTGTTTTGATCAATTTTCAATTGGAGAACAAAGACTTCAACATCTTTTGCACAGAAACGAGTTGATTTCCTGCATTTCTGAATATAAATAGGCTAGAATGGCTAGGTTTCTTTAGGGTGCAATGAATAGTAAAATCTAAAAATCAAGTCTTTCCCTACACTGCAGTACTTAGTATAGATAAACAAATACCTTTCTGCCTCAACAGAGATTAATCTATGGAATGTTAATAGGATCCAGCATCCTTTTTGAAGATTGGGTTACACCATTGTAACCACTCATTAACACACAGCTGTGTGTGAACTTCTGTAAATATCTCAATAGGAAACAAACTTGCCAGAATTTTGTTTTGCAATCAACATATATTTAGATACTGTATATTCCAAAAGCAACTGAAATAAATACTTAAACAAATGCAGTCACTTTTTCCATAGTGCTTTAGGTCCCTGAAATAACTGTGCTTAAAGGGTACATAAGGACCTTTTTATTTTACTGTGTTACATGTTCCCATGTGTTGCTACACTGTTTAAGTAAGGTGTGTGTATTGTTTTAATTTTTTTTTTTTTTTTTACACTTTGACCACTTTTAAAACTTTTAAATTGCATTCCCTGCCTCAAGATGGCTTCCCATGTACCCGCGTGGACCTCTCAGAAGTATATTTCCCATCATCCTCCTGTTCACTGGTAAATCCATCTCCGTTACATATGTGAGCAGGAGGATAATAAAATAAAAAGGTCCTTATCTACCCTTTAAGGCTAATACAGTAGGTAATTATATTCTTCGTTCTGGTCATATTTCTCAGAGAGAAAACAGACGGCATGATTTCACTGCATTAACTAGTCTAAAAATAGATATTTCTGGAGCGTGTGACCCTTTTTTCATCAAACTAAGAGCTTCATGCAAAGACTGTATGAAACGTGGTTTATGCTTCAGGCCCACACTGCTCTACTGCACCCTACAGTAGGTAATACAACCTTTGCAAGGAACACAAATAAAAGTAATACTACACCAAAACCAGGCAGTCGAAACAAAACTCATACCTTTGAAGTCAGGAGATCCTTTTATGCTCCACATTGTTAGTCAGGTGGCAGGCAACAGACGGACACTAGCCAGCTGCTTTTACTACATGCTTAATAAAAGCTGTTTCTGAAAGATTTAACAGGGTTCAGCTTGACATATTAAACCAAACTGAAGACTTCTTGACTGGTTTCCCCTTCCAGGAGCCTTTCACCTCAGCAGTGGTAGAAGACTTGCAGTTATAAACCAAAAGCAATCAGCATCACAAGGAAACAGTATGTTCTGCACTATACAGCACATCCTACTTTAATTGGCAGTATTGGTACAATAAAAAGCTACTCCCAATCACAGTGTACAGGAATACTGTATTACTCATTTAGAACTCATAAAGAAACTCTCTATTTGAAAGCTCCTCTATTTACTTGCATTACTTTTCCTAAAAGTATTGGCAAAATGTTGCATTCTGTCTTAAATGTTTTACCACTGAACCCCCCCACTTGAAACAAATGGTGGTAGTGTCATTGTCAGTAAATGCTTCATTCCCAAATATTGATTCATTGTAACGATACAAAAAACTGTTTACATATTTTTACCCAACCACAAGCTTTCCAAACCACCAGCTATTCTTGAAAGCTGCTCATTCCCTACTCCCTGTCTACCCAGGCAGACAGCAACGAGGTTCTAATTTCAGTGGGAGGGGAGGTGAATTCCTGATTCATTTCTTGCCACATTCATTCCTCATCAGGTTGGTATGCACATCCTACACATGCCAGAAAGCTGTGTAAGCTCAAAAAGTTCCTCCCAAGATGAAGTTTGTCTTACTTTTAAGTATGTTGATTAAGAAAGCACTGCTAGCACGTGGTCACATCACCGTAAGAATGGATCTTTTGTCCTCTATTTTTAGTAACAGTGCTGCTGTATGAGGCCACCCTTTAAACACTGGCTTGTGTAAGCCTGATGGCTTATTAGCGTGAAATCTCAATCGTCATTGCTCAATAAATGTGGGTGTCCATTGCACAAGACGGCCAGTTTAGGCAAGCAGACCAGCTGAACTTACACAGCTGCCATCTATCAGAAACCCACAACACAGTGCACTGGCGCTGGGGTTCACTTTCAATACTAGTCGACTTTTTGGTCAGATAACAGGCGGCACTTATCTAGTCTTCCTGGTAAAAATCCTGTAAAAATATCTAAAAATCAGACAGTTCCCTTGTAAGATCATTTTAATGAAACACAGTTTTAAAAATATTTTCTATCTAAAGCAAACAGTAAAGACTGGAATTAGTCTGAGATATTGGTACATTTCCTTTAGAAAAGCATTTAGGTTGGAATACTATAGGACATCTAACAAATATGGACTGTAACATAAATACACACTTAATCCTAGCTGCTGATAGTGTCAATTTTTTCATCCCTAAACAGGTGCCCTAAATAAGAAATCCTGGACTCACTTCACAGTAACCCCTTGTAGAAGTGGCACAAGGGTGCAGAAACCAAAATGTTCTTAGAAGAGTTAGTGCCAGGCAAACCTTTTACAATGTCCTTCAACAGTGCCCAGCAGTCATGTAGCTAGCAGTGAGGGATGCATTAATCTCTTACAAAACACCCCTACAACAGTGCAAGATCAAAGACTTGTAATGCACTGCCTATTGTGCAGAGCTGGGATTCTATCTCCTCACTTGCAGGTCAGAACGCTAAAGCACTGGAGTGCTGACCCATCAGTATAGGGCTGTAGGCTAATAAAAAAGGCTTTAAAATGAAGTAGAAATCACACACAAAAACGGTTTTAGTCATTCTGTGCTTACTAAAAGAAATTTAAAAATAAAAAGGTGTGGGAATGGAAAAATGTGTGCAAATCATCCATCCCATAAGAAATTCAGAACTGCAATACCATTAATATTTCAAAAGCAGCCTGGCCAACTTAAAATGTATTAAAACAGTAGGCCTATTTAGACAAAAAACGAAGTACTATTGTTTGTATCGGTGTCGAGTGTAACATTGTGTAGCTTGCTCGGTGCTGTAAAATCCCATGAATATGCATTTACGCCCAGGCAGATTTTGTAAACATGGCTTGTCAACAGCACGAGGAAGACAGAGCCAAACTGTAACAGAAGTGTGGAAGCTCAGTCACACTCTGGTAGCTCTTTCACTGAAATACATTATGGAAAGGAGGTGCAAGTCTCACATTTAAATATTTATACCTGCTGTTTATGTGCAGTTTTGCACAGTAGGCCTACATAAAAGTAGAGTTTAGACAAACTTGCAATTCACATGAAAATCAGCAATACAAGAAAGACCCAAATAACCAATTCCCAAAGCATATTTTTTAGAATGGTCATTGTTACAAATGAGTGAATAAGGATGGTACAGCAGACAGCTTAGGGTTGAAAAACTGCAGTGAAATACACTGACAAAGCAATGCTCTGGTGGTGTTCCGATGGCATGTTCTATCCCTTTGTACACCTGTTCCTGCTAGGAAGGTCAGCCCTCAATTTCTTTCAGGAGATTAAATCTGCATGCCAACAGAGTTACTGGCTTAGACAAACAAAATCATTTGAAATACTCCAGCTGTTTCGATCTGAAGTGCCACTGCTGGCAAGCAGACAAATGTACAGCCATTCATTTGCTATGCATGAGCAGTCATTAAAAATACATGCACTGCAAAACAGCATTATAAAAGGAAATGCAAGTGTTTTACTGTAATTAAAATCCAGAAATACAATGTGTCATCATGACATTCATATTTATAAATTGCAGAATTAAATCAGGTTGTAAAACAAAAAACAATCTGGGATAATGAAATAACAGTAGCCTGTAATGTACAGGAGTACCAATGAACTGGCTATGCATGTACAGAAAAATAAAATTTTTGAATTAAAGACCAGAAAATGTCATTTCACACTTAAAAACTGAAAATGTCATACTTGGCTGACCACAGCCCCAGGTACTTAAGTCAACTGAAACAAATAAATCCCAATGAACTATTAAAACATTCTGGCTACTCAGTACAGCTGATAAGAACAGAATTAAATAAGTACTGTACACGGCCAGGAATAAAGAGTTTGATCAATTTCAGGTTTACTATGAATCACAGTGTAACAATTGTACAAACTCAAGTGTGTTTAAATAAGCTCAGGTGTGTCCAATGAGGGTGTTATCCCAGCATGTCACACAAACACTCACAGATCTACGTACAGTACATGTCCATCTTACAAGACCTCCATGTAGCTGTACTGGAAACAGCCTTAGATTGAAATGTGGTAAAGCTCTCCAGGACAGCTGTAGGTGTGTGAGGTGGGGCACTGTAAACACCCAAGCATTTATTCACTAGTACAGTAGTCAATTAGTTTTGAATAAGTTCTGAGCACATTTAGCTTTAAGTGCAGGGCGGGAAGTGACAAATACACACCCCTCAGTTGCACATTGCTACAGTTTTCACCTGAACATACCTATCATATCTGAGCAAATATTAACACTCAATAATACAGTATTTTAAGGCTAACACAAAGTCTTTATTGAAATTGAAAAATGTTTAATTTGTCTACTAGATTAAAAGGTTTATTGAGATTTTATAATGAAGTGTTTAAAGTTATACAAAATAGCCTCAAAAGGGACTAATATATATATTTTTTTTTACAATAAAGTGTTCAAATTCTTAACACAAAGTGAACCTACAATGCATTGAACATATATTAATATCTTATTGCTTTAAATACATAACAATAAATTACATCACCGCAGAAAATGAAGGAAGTGGTTTCACTTGAAACCACCACAACCTGTATAACTGCATTCCTAATACAGGCATTTTAAGCACTGAACCAGGGATTCAAACAATCCCAGACTTGTTAATAAAGTGTCAACAGGTGAAGAGACAGGAGTCGATCATACTGTCCTCCTCACTACAAATACGATCAAACAAAAACAATGGAGAAGAAACAGCACCTTCGACTGAAGCCAGGAAATAATGGTCACAGACAGAAACCTGCAGGACTGCCTACTCCCTAGTGTAAGCTGTTGCATACTAACCCCACCCACTGACACCACTGGTACTACTGTCAGTAGCTGTTCAACAGGTACTGCATCATCAACAGCTGGCAACCTACGCCCATATGTTTTTATATCAGGAAGCCAATATTGAACAGAATTGTATTAGAGGAAGTGTAAAAAATGCCTTCTACTGAACTGACCCACTTCTAATGTCTGGAAAGCCAACACACCACGCTGGATTTTCTGCAGAAATAGCCTTTGCACAAACTAATTTAAAACTATAGAAATAATAATAAAAATAAATCATATATGATTCAGGGTTATTCAAAATTTGCAACATGTTTTGCAGTATGAAAAAAATGGCATTTAATGTTTAGATTATAGAGCCAACAGCAGTCAACAATTCTACCCATTGAAAGGTATTCATCCTATTACAGTGTGCCCTTAAATGAACACATTTTCAGAATCCTTCTATTACAATGTATTCTGGGTGTAATTGGGGCATTGCTTTTGGAATTTAAGCCAGTCAAAAAGAAGATGGAAAATGCTGTAGGGTATGATGTGACTTTAAATATATATATATATATATATATATATATATATATATATATATATATATATATATATATATATATATATATATAATTTAGTAAAATAAAAGGGTCACATTTTGTTTAATAAGTTGAGACAAAAGCACATTCTCTACTAACTGGACTTGTGAGAAACATAAACAACTTAGTAAATTACTTTCTCAAACAGCAAAAAGTTATAGAAGTAGTGTGTACTGTGTCAGTCTGACCGCAGTACTTGTGATGCTATTAGAAATCACTCTATATCAGGTTGGTTATAGTCTTTCGATAGGCTGAACATACATGACGTTCACTTAATTGCATTGTTTTCATGTTCACATATATATATTTATGTTTTTCGGAGGGGACAGTTTGTGCCTGTTCGTTCCAAAGTTACATTGGTGTTTATATTAAATAAATAAATTAAAACATATTTTAAAAAGTACAGCACATCATATCAAAACAAAGTTTGATATTTTACATACTGTGTCATTAGCTGCGCTACACCATTCAGATCCGAACACAGCAGCACTCTTAATACAGCCAGCGTCTGACGTTCGTCTGTCCCTCTCTCGTCCAAAACCAAACGATTTTAACACTTATTTTTTTTACTTTGATGACAATTGGTGCCACGTCCTACCTTACTAGAAGCAGTTCTGGCAGACATTTTGTTCATTTCCACTCACAGTAGTAAGTTTAGTGTGAATATCTCTCAAATCAAATCGAGAAATCCCTCCTTCCTTTTATCGCCCTGCTGCCGGGCAGTGAATATTTTTTTTACAGGACCCAAAATAACATGTCAATTTTTTTCCCCCTAAAGTTCAAAGTTAAATACTTCGTCCTTACACTGTGGTTCGGCGAATTCGTTTCTTTGACGCTGGTTCTGATCAAGATTTATCCTCAGAAACTAAAAAAAAAAACAGGATCTCGTTCTCTTCGGCTCCAATGCAGCCTAACTGCAATGGCAGGTTCAATATCTCCCTACTTCTCGCTTCTCCTCCTCTCCAAGCAACAACTGACATGTCTGACTGGGAGCATCCATTGCACTACAGAGGGGTGCGCACTGTAACGCCGCTGTAATTTTAATCAGTTGCGTCTGTTTTGTTTACGGCAAACGTAAATACATTTGGAGTAGACAAGTAGCAAAATGAAGCAATACTGTTTTTTTGTGTGTGTGGTTGTTTCCCGTTTTATTTTAATTCCGGGAGAGAATTCGAATAAAGGTATGTTACGGCAGCTGGCAATAGTTTGTTCCTCCCGTGGCTGTCCAGAAAGCTGGAACAAGAAGTCTCTGGTAAACAAGCCTATCAGAGTTTAGGGAAGGGATTTAAAAGTCCTCTGAGAACGGAGCACTTCAGGCTGGAATGTTGTTTTGAAACGCTGTAATTATTTTCTTTTGCTAGTCAGACGTGCGGCTTTTTGTTTATTTATTTTATATATAATATATGCTGTTTCCTGGATACACGATTAACCATACATTTTTTTTTTTAGATTGAGTTTGGGAAAACTATTTTATAGTATAAATTATACATTGTACCGTGTAGACTTTCTTAATCTGTATATATAATAATATGTAGCAAACTTGTGTTAAAATGTGTGTCTCTTAAATTAAAATTGCAATCTTTAAAACACCGATTATATGTACAGTAACCAATTACATGTTTGCGAGTTGAATGCAAATGCATTACATGTATTGTGTTTTAGAAAGATGTAGTCTTGTATGGCGTAATGAAAATATGACAGTGACGTCCAAACATATTATCAACATAAATAAAATGTATAAATGTGTATTTGCTTCTTTCACTACAGAGCTTAGGCTTCTAAAGAAGTTGTAGGACACATGGACTGGGTAAGTGCTGTACCTTTAAGTAAACCACTCTGTTTGATTTTATGGCTCACAGCTGATTAATATATGTAGCAAGGCTGGTGTGAAGGCTTAGAAAGTCCCTTTTTATTGGCACAATCCATTTTTGTACTGTACCACTGAAAGAAATTAGGTCACACATCAGGCAAAGACAATAAGGCTTACATAATTGCCCTGAAGCTTTAGTTTGATTTTTATTCTTTCAAATATGACTGTACATGGCCCTCCTGTTCAAAATGTTCCCACATATCTTTTTGTGAGCTTGATGAGTCACATTGCATGGTCCTAGCATTGCCTATGCAATAAACTCATTCCTCTGTAGTGACAGGTCATAGATTGGGCAGTGAAAACAATGTTGGACATTTACAGATTACTCATTAACATCAGCAGTAGGCTTGGCCTTAGAAGGCGTTGCCACTACAATCAATGTAAGTTCCACATACACATACACTCCATAAATAAAAGGTTATCAGAAGTGTACAAGAGTCAGAGTTAGTAGTAAGCATTTGGTTTCGGTATTGGTTAACAGCCAGCCTCACAGGAAACTCTACAGCCCACAATTGTTGCACGGTCAGCTTCCTGTGGCTTTCCTGACTCTCCACCCAGGAATCAGAAAAACACTCCTCAGACTGCATTGTCTTAAAGTAAACTTCTTCCTACTGTTAAAATAAATGAGCTTTGTCAGGCAAAACTGACAAATCGCAGGGGCCTCTTGTAAATCACTAATAAATCACTAATTTAAACAGTGAGTAACAATTCCATGCTACAGTACAAAGTCAAGTGTCTTTTGTCTAACCCCCTGTGCAAATATCTGTATATACAGTACACTCCAGCTCCAATATTAGATGTTATGCTTTCTATTAAGAGCAGCATTGCAATAATAAACAAAGTTCTATCTATTCAGGTTTCTTGGAGTAAACTTCACCTACATTTTTTAAGGTGGGTAAATTATCCCAGAGGCCATGTCATTGTATCCGCTTTTGATTTGAAGCACTGCTGTCTCCAGGATAAGTATTAGTCACCCATTTTACAGTATGTGTGTGTTTTTAATAAGAAAAACACACTTTGGAGAGGTTTCCATGTAAAATTAGAATTGCTCTTGCTATGGTCATGCCTTTTTGCAGTTTTTTTCCAATGATATTTTCTTATTATGACATGCAAATGAAACCGTCCCTGCTTGTCATATATTACTCAAGTATCATAACGCTTTCAAAAAAATAACAAATAAAACAAATACTTTAAGCATAATTTTTTTTTTACATGGGTCCAAAGCAGCAGCAAAAACTCTTCAAAAATAGTACACCCTGTATATTAAAAGAGTTTTGTTTTTTAGTGTTGCATGCACAATTTTATAACCTGTAAACCTGTAAAATATGAAATGTATTAAAAATGAACAACAAAGAAACAAAGCAACCAGCACTTCTTTAGTTTGTCTTGTACATCAAACTTCTTAAAAGGTGGTCCAAAATTAAAATAATTATAGTGCTCCAAAAATGTACATTTTATGCAAAAAGAGTTATTCATAGCCAGTGGTTCTGGAATCGTATTGCCCATGATACTGTACGGTGCTTCCACAGCAGCCCATGCAAAGTGGCCAACTGACTCTTGCAGTATCAATTCATATTTGGAAAAAAACAATTAGTTAATACTGAAAAATAAATATTGTGTTCTTTTAACTGCTATAGAGATGTAATGCCTTTCCTAATAATAATATTCTTAATCTAATCATTTTATGATTTATTAACTTAAAACAATTTGAACCACATCGAATATTTAGATAAATGTGAACCCACAATAAAAAGGACTGTTGCATTATTTATAAAGCATTTTTAAATGTTGTTACTATAGTTAAAATATTGACATATGGGGGGTGATGTAAGTATAGGCGCAGAGTAAATAATTTGATTTTACGGCAGCATTATGTGGGTTTGCACCCACAAATCACTTTGTGTGTATCCTTACATCACCCCCATAATGCCTTAGTAATACATTTTTTCCCTGTATAAAATATCTATAATGTGTAATGACATTTTTTTCTATATACACCTAATGAGTTTTCCAACTGAGCTTTTTGAATTCAAATCACCTACAGTAATAGCCTGTCTTTGCCTATACTGTTTAACTGCTTCTATTTTATCAGTGTAATTATTTAACACAAACTTTTGTTCCTTTTGTTCAGAATCTTAATCTACAGCATACATTCCGCTGTATTTGATGCTGGAGTGGGTGTGGATTTAGAATAGAAGCTGACAGAGGCTACACCTTCCTTAACAGAGGTAGCAATGGAATACTTCACACTTTGGATTCATTAAACTGGCTAAGTTGGAATGTTGTTGTACCAACTGGCTCACAATACATTAAAAGGGAAGTTAAGCAAATCTAAAGAAGTGGCAGCACCATGCATGTAATCAGGTACAAGGGTAAGTCAAGTACAATGGTGGCTGGCACACAAAGAGCATGAATCAAACTGCAGGTGCAGTACTTATGTCTTTTAAATGTTGTACAGAGTGAGGTATCTTAACTCCGTTAATAAACACTCCTTAATTTGCTTTGCAATTCAAAATAATCCTAGCCCCTCCTTTCAAGAGGATATTTTCACTTTGTGACACACACACGCAGGCACACACACACACACACACAGGCGCCTTTACTGGATGCGCCACTCGGCACACACACACACAAATATAAACTCCCTCTTGCCTGTGCAGCATATTAACCTTATAATGCATATAAGACATTTTTTGATTTAATTCATATTGAAGGAGTTAGGCAACTAGAATCACAAACGCAAACGGGTGCTCCCGAGTGTCGCATCCAGTAAAGGTGCTCCGCGTGGAGTGCAGGATGCACCCTATAGCCTGGAGATCACAAGTTCGAATCCAGGCTATGTCATTGCCGACCGTGACCAGGGGTTCCCAAGGGGCAGCGCACTATTGGCCGAGCGCCACCCGGGTAGGGAGGGCTTAGGTCAGCAGGGCAATCCACGGTTCACTGCGCACCAGCGACCCCTGTGGCTGATAGGGCACCTGCGGGTCTGCTGTAGACGCCATTCAGATCTGTGTAGTCCTCTGGCACTATAGGTCTGATGGCTTCACTGTGGATCCGCAGTGCGAAAAAAGATGGCTTGGCAGGGACACGTTTCGGAGGATGCGTGTGTCAGCCGCCGTTTCCCGAGTCGCCGGGGGGTTGCAGCGGTGAACCGGGATTAATAACACCATTGGCAATTCCAAATTGGAGAGAAAACTGGGATAAAATCATTGGCAACAACTACATTAAAAAAAAAAAATCACAAATGCAAACATGGGATGTTGTGTCTTAGCCAACAGGAAAAAAGCTAGGCTCATTACATGTGTGGTTTTGACAACACATTTGCAGTCAGATTTTCATACCTTGGTAACTTATGTTGAGTAAATGTTCATATTTGCTTACGATTGTAAGTCGCCCTGGATAAGGGCGTCTGCTAAGAAATAAATAATAATAATAATAATATTTTTGCATATTTACGTAGACAACAGGACTAAACTGAGCAAAATAGAACATTTAAGATGACATGCAAAGCAAAGCAGATTTATAATTGATAAGTAAGTAGGTTTTGAAAACAAGGCCCTTGGGGTTTTATCATAGCTGATTCAGTACTTGCATTTGACCTCTCTGGGATGTTTCGCAAACCTTATAGGCAAACAATTTTCCTAATGACCTCATCTAAAACCATGGAAAAAAGAATCTGCTCTTATTATTTTTTCAGTGTATTTGTATGCCAAGAAAGTTGGTAAAATGGTAATATTATTCCATATATAGTGAACATTGCCAAATAGCTGGGCAGTTGATTACAGATTAATGCACGTTGATTAATCCTCTTAAGTAACTATGAATAGCAAACATTCCAGTCCTTGTTAGCTTCTAATAAAGGCGATACACAAAAAAGAAAACAACGACTACCCAAAGGCCATCACTGTGCATTAACTATTTGTAATCTTTTTTTTTATTTATTTTTTTTCCCATGCATTAATATGGTTTGCACAGCAAGTATTACCAAACATCCCACCCAAGGCAACGGCTGAATTGTTTGGTTTCATTTCATTTCTGTGCAGTAGCTATTTAACTAACCATTATTCATGCTAAGCAAACATGTACAGAAATATCCAAGCACTGCTAAGAGAACGCATCACTTCCAACAGACTTTTGTGCACCGCCCCCTAGGAACCCCCGGGTCACGGTTGGCTGTGACATAGCCTGGATTTGAACCTGTGATCTCCAGGCTATAGGGCGCATCCTGCACTCCACGTGGAGTGCTTTTACTGGATGTGCCACTCAGGGGGCCCTCCAACAGACTTTTTAATGCAGAAGTTTTTTGTAAAGGTTATTTCAGCTGAACTTATACAGCAAATACAGCAGGGCTGTACTGTGGCCTACAAAACATAGTTAGCTGATGGAACCAATTCTGTTGGCTTCAGCACACATTGAAGGAATAGAGCCATCGATAATTTATAATGTGTTTACTTTAAAGACTTGATTTTATTGAAGGCGATACGAAGAGCACAAAGCTTCATGGGTATTAAGTGTAGCCTGTACAATTGAAGGGCATGCTGCATGTATCATTCCTAAATGGACTTTCAGAGGACCAACTGAGAAGTTTTTGTTTTCGTTAAGACTTTCTATAAAAAGAAACTGTGCTCATTGTGACATGTCTAATGCTGCTGTTGCTTCAAGCTTTTCATTTACACACGGCTGCATATGGAATTGAGACTCATGTCAATGATTAATTTCTTTCACTTTGTAAAATCGTTTGTTTTAAACTGTAATTAAAAATAATTGAAAAAAAAAGTCTATAAATACTCAAACCTATGTTGTCTACATATGGATATCTGCATTTGAATATGTAAAGTCTGACCACACAATAACCTACAATGTAGACCATCCATCCTAAAAAGGTTGTTTTTCTTCAACTTTTAAAGCATTAAAAATTGACTATGTTGCCAACTTCAGCATATTTGAGGTTAATTCACTGCAAACATAAACTATACTTAAGAGTAAAAATGTATACTGTAGTATATTTAAAGATCACATGTTATTTGATTATTCACCGAGATGACATAACACTAAACAATGACGCTATAGAGCGTTGAAGAACGAATCCAACTCTTGGATGCACGTGAGTCAACAAGGCAAGAAGAAATTGCTCCTGACATCTGCCTCTGTATATTACATCCCCAGGTACCTCACCACCAACAGCAGAAAGCACAGTACTGAACCATCTTGCAATTTCAGTACACTTCATCCATAGACTGCTGAAGCAGGACATACCACTCCGTTATTGGAGACACGTTCTAACGCCACGCTGAACATACTTTTGGAGATCTTTTATAAACAGTCAATTTCCTGAAAGGTGAAGGGAATGTTTTGTTATATAAAAACAACTCCTGGAGCACTAGCAGCATCGGTCTGCTTTTCTGAGGAGCTTTCTGAAGATTCCCAACCCCAGTAATTCTAATACTGTTCACTGAAGGCATTGAGAAAGACATACCTCATATTGGACATTGTGTAGAAATAACATAGAGTACTGTAATAAACAACAGTCAGTTTGAGAACATCTATTTATAAAAAAAAAACAGACGCGTGGTACAGATTGTTCACTCTATGGAACCGGTATTAACTACCCCATTTATTCACCTCTTAGGAAAAATCTCTAAAGTTCCCACAGCACTAAGAGCTGCTGAGCGGTGTTTGCTGATTTCTATATCCTCGTACAAAATGGCAGTTCTATCCTTCCCTGCACGAACTGCTATTTATTTGATAGATGACAGTGCTTTTACGAGAAAACCATTCAAGTAATACACCTAACCCTAGCATGTGATGTGTCTTTAAAGTCATGAGGAGATATCAGATCAGGATCTGACTGGCATGGGGAAGGCAGTTACCCCCTGGGAGAAGAACTGAATGATATCCCACACCAGCTCGCACAGCACATGCTGCAGGACTGGAAGCAGCCATTGACATGTGACTCAATTGGAAGCTGCCCCAGTATTGTCTCCACCTCACTTATGTCAATGCTGGGAGCTGTGATATAGAGGTCATGTGATGGGCTATTGTATGAAGTGGGGGGTTGACTTGAATTTACACAGCTGTAAAGTGCCTTTAGTTCAAGCAGCCAGGATCTCTGCTGTTGTAACCCCTTCGTGGCTGTACTCAGAAACAAAACTTTTTGTTCGTACAGCACTCCCTCGATTATTTCATGATTCAAAAATTCACAAATGTGGTTCATTTAAGGGTTAGGCTGCATTTAAATTGTATAAGTACTATATTTTCTGTACAAGGAAAAATCTGCATGTCCCCAATTTAAGTAAAAAAAAGTGCTATTTACTCCAAATCGTCATTAGCACATCTATTTCTGATAGAAAAACAAACAAACATAATTTGCATTTCTAAAGCCAAATAATGAACAATGTTAAACTAATCACAAGCCCCTAAATTAAATGTCCGAGTTATTCATTTCTGGGTTGGTAACTTTACTGGGGTCAGCTGTGCTAATGATAATTCTGAGTCAGTGGCTTTGAGAATCTAGCCCAAAATGTTCTTCAGCACAACCATAAGGGACCCAGTAATAATGTTCCTAATACAAACAAGAGATAAGCAGGTGTAAAGCCTTAGTTTAAGTGCACTAGGGTAATGGTAGCTTAATTAATAAAACACATTGAAGTGATCATTAATGGCTTTTATTTTCCACATTCCTAAAATAAATACAACATATGTAACATGTTATTTAGGAAAAGAAGGGGGTATTTTTATTATCTAAACAGTGGTGTATCTTAATGCTGCCACCTTTTAACTACATTAATCCTGCTGGTGTTTTCAAAGTAACACCACTAAATACAGTGAACATAGAACGGTTTTAAGGTGATGATATTTAGATCGTCCAATGTTTTGATCATTAAAATAGACCTCATAGTGTTTAAATGGCTCACTTGCGGTGGTACAGTACAAGCTGGAGAAGGTACCTTTGTATGCTATAAAGCTGCTGAAGTGTATTTTACATGCTAGGCTGGTTTATCATAAAATGTATTGTCTTATCTTGTGCGTCAAACTAAAAGAATGAATGAATAAATGCATTTTAATTATCATAACATTAACATAAACAAAGTGCAGAAATAGATTAATTAGGTTATGTTTTAACAGATGCTCAGTCAATCAATCTCCTTGTCATGCTAGTATGTAAACTCATAGCATAGTACATGCATGCTGTATTATTTTTTTACAGATTCCATCGTTTTCTTTTTGCAGGACTACACATAAACAGGACGCCAATGCCTCTATCGGAACACTGTGAACTGCAAGGCCTAGAGCCAAAACAACCAAAGATTACTTTTCTTGCGAATGTCAAGTCTCGTTTCAGCCTCGAAGCAGCCTTGTAGCCTTGTTGTTAAGAGACACAACTTTTTTACCACATCACAAGATGTAACCTTAAAGTGTATTAATATCATATAATTTATATATCAGCTTAATTTCAAAATATTTAGCTAACTGCACTAGCATTCGTGCAAACCCACTTCAGAGGAAATGGTATGATCCAAAAGCTAATTAGCGTTTCCTGGAGAAAAAAAATAAATAAAAAATTAAGAAAACCCAAAACTATTATTTGGAAAAAAGACAACTGAGTTCTAGAAATCTACAGAGAAACGGAAAAAAGCAAGATGAGAATTACTGTAGGATTTACAAATAACTAAGCCTGACATTTATGACCTTTCTGCAATAGCCACGTGAATTCTATTTAAAGATAACCTTTATTTCTATCCCACTGTTGAGGTTTTAAAAAAAATGCACTTAGTAAACAGGCTCTAGTAAATCTCAAGTAATGCATGTATGTATATTTAATTAGGTATCGGTCTGTTTGAAACACAATGCTAAAGTTAAAACATATAATTAAAGCATTTTAGGACTGGAGGAAGCACCCTTTCTATAAGGGGATAAGGGATCAGTTCAGTCTACCCTGGACTGGAGGAAGCACCCTTTCTCTAAGGGGATGAGAGAGCACTTCAGTCTACCCTGGACTGGAGGAAGCACCCAAATTGAATGGAAAACCCGAGTTATAGGGCAAGCATTTACCAAATAGTTGTGGTATGCATTCATACAATCTCAAAACAATTTAGCCAAGTGCATAACATTTAAAAGCAATAGTAGGATGTATTAGCTGGCCAGCCAGTCAAGAGATCACAGCATTAAAATCAGGTCTCTTGACAATGTATCTTGTTAAGGGTTTCTTTAAATGTTTTTTTTTCCCCCCAACCACTTATGAAGGGGGAGCACAGGTTGGGTTAGAAGCTGCAGGACAGGCTGGAAACGGGCGCAGATGGACACATTTGTGCTGCTTGAGGGTCTGTAGTCCATCTGGCACCAAATATTTGCTTCCGTCAAGATCAAAGCGTCATTGGAACCCTTGCCAATAGTGGGTGGGGTGAGTTGTGTTTCCTCATGTTTCTTTGTGTTTCCTCGTGTTTCTTTGCGCTTCCTTTTTGGCAGCAGGTCGAGCTGTCTGCCTTAAGTCAATTTGTGGGTGGGAGGGCAGTAACAGTTGTGTGAAACCCCAAACAAGTACAATACTTAAAGTTATTAATTAATGCCAAAATGTTACTTTCTTGCTTACGTATATTGTAAAGTGTTAGCCAACAATAACAGTGTAGACAGGCAGTCTGCCTCTGACCTGGGTTTCCATGGAAACCCATCTCAAGCAATCACAGGAGGAGGAGATAGTTAAAAAACCTCTGATAAGCATCATCTTTAAACAGTCTTATCACCAACTGCCAGGTGGTCACTGCAAGCGAGCTGAAGGACTCAGGCTGTTGATGCATTGCCCATGACAACCACTTGACAAGCACTCAGGACAGTACATAAGAAGAGGCACCCCCAGGCTAGTAATGTTTTACATGGAAGGACGAGAAACATCCCAGGTTCTGCACTATTTCAGCTATAACAAGTGTAGCATCGGAGAGGAGCAGTTGGGAAATGGTGCTCCTTGCCCTCAGGACATACATGGGCAGCTTTTCCATTGCTTATATTATAACAATCACAAAGAAATGCATTTATGAGGTGAGCTGTGGGCATCAGACTAATGTCACATAGTTTGTTGCAAAATGATTCCATAAGCATCTAAGATAAACCTAACCATCTGTGTGAAAGGCCAGTAAACAAATTGAAATCTCTGCGGTCAGACACTATGGAAACACAGTGAAAATTGTAGACAACTTTTCTTTAAAAAGGCTGTAATTTTTGGTCTTCCCAGTGGTTGAAGATTTATAGATTTCTTCCCTTGGTACAGCTTATCTCTGTGGCATTCCAGAAAGATAATGCAGTCGTGCTAAAGCAGTGAAATGTATCAAACCTACAACTTGAGTTTCGCAAATAACAAGAACATACAGAAGACTAAGCTGAAGACTAAAGGCTGAATAGTTAACTTCATTGTGCAAGTGTTAAGAGGTGCTCCCCACCTAAAATCAATACATATATCCCAAGTAAAATCACATGTCTAGGATAGTAAACACATCATTCCAAAAATATGATACGCTACAAGCACTGGAAACATTCAGTCCTTAGTGAAGAAAAGTGTCAAGGCTCATAACTCCTAATAACGTAATATTTCCATCTCTGTACTGAGAGCAACTCAGCTACAGAGAATTCCAAAATGGATTATTAAACAACAAGAAAAATCAGAACTTAAGCAAACGGTTACTAATGCGCTAAGAAAAGGACCAAAACGATTGTGTCCTAATCTTTTTTTTTTTATGGCAAGATAAATTGTAATTTAAAGCGTTACTGTATAAAACACGGATTTCCTGTGATAAAATGCAATTTGAATCTTAATAAAATACCCGTATTGCTTTTACAGTATGTTTATAAAATACTGTTAAAGACGGAAGGGGTAGTTTAATCTGGTGCCAGCAGTGGAATTACAGGAATTTCTAATACCTGGTCATTTCATTTGCACAGAAGCATGCAGCAATGTCACTTTGGTAACAATCCCCCCATTTGATTACTGACCCAACGCAGGAGCCTTAAAACATCTAAAAAACTGTGAAAGACAACAACAATGCAGTAAGTGAGAATTATACAGTAAGTAGTGAGAATGTCATTACAGTGTAGGGGTACTCGCAGACATTTTTACTTGTAGTAGTAATATGTATCAGCCATACACATGTTTTTTAACATGAAGATTATGAGACTAACTGATCACATGCCATCCTCTGAAAACCCAACAGCACACTAATCCCTGTCTCTGAATGCCAGAACGGCCCTCGATGTGCAGTGGTATTTAGCTTCTGACTAATTTTCATATATCCTACCAGTCATTCTTATTGCTAATACTCTGTACAAGAGATCTAATGCCAAGTGATTATGTTATGCTGTTTCAGCACATTTTGCCATTTGAAAAGAGAAAAGGCTGCAAGTCAACTAGTGGCCTCACGTTCAAAAGATGAGCTGATGAGCTCAGCAAAAAAACTCAAAAAGCCGCTAAGCAGGAGGAATCAGAAATCACTGATTGATCAACTGACACTAAGCAGGCCACATACCTGCTGGGCCTGATAAGAGTTTATGTATTGTTGCACTTAGCATTCTTCTGCGAGCAAATACTGCCTTTGACTTTAATCTACATGCATTGGACTTTGTAAAAGTGTTTTTTTTAAAAAAAATAAAAAAATCAATAAAAAACTAGGGTAAAGTTCAACATTTACTATGGTACAATAGGTGGGTTCAAAAACATTATTTGACAAATATAGATTGGCCTAAGTATTTTTACTTGAGATTACCCGAGTTGACAAAAACACTCTCAGGTATGATGCAAGTAAGTATTTTTTTTAATAAACAGTTAACTATATAAACAAAATGAACCCTCTATTGGAGCTTAAAGTTCAGAGGCTTAAAGTTCAGAAGAAGGTGACTTCAACAGTTCAACCTGCAATGTGTGTGTTTTGAGGAAGCTTAACTTGTATTGTGCTTTAATCAATCAGTACAATATCACCTTGTGCCAGCTAATCTACCTCTACATTAACCTGGAATTCCCCCAGATCAACTAAATACTATTGGTTTTCGGTAGTACAGCAATAAGGACACTAGATTGCAAGCCTAGCCAATTGAATCTACAGTATACATAAAAATGCAGGTATTTTTTTAAATTACAGCACATGGACATTCATGTCAGTGTAAGATATCAAACTGCTGTTTTATTGTTAATATGAAACCTTCTGTTTGATATAAATGGCAGTATTGCAATACAATGGGTGTCACATTATTGATTAATGCTGTAGGGTCCATTTAAACATTTCTAGCCATCCGACCAGTTCCACAGATCTTAATGCAAATGTGCATTATTGACGTTTTAGTAAACAAGCCTTTGGGAATGGTCAGGTATGGTTAATAAGTAATTCCGGTTGTGAAAGGCTGGGCCCATAATTCAGTGAATAAATGAGAAAATGTAAACTTTAAAATGGGGCAGGAGCTTCATGGCAGATTGCATGTGGTTTTGCAACATGGCTGGTTTTAAGTTTCACTTTTTTACATTGATTTAGGTAACTATTAGGTATATAATAATTGTATTCAAAACTTTATCAATGGATATACATGTCCCATGAGCTAAATATTCTGCTTTTCATCTGTGGCAATGCCAGCAGTCTGAGGTGGTGGCTGTTTCATATGCTTGTTATTTAGGAGGGCCTCCCATGAAATACAAGTCATTAGGATGAAGAGCTAGTGATTTCGGTGAGCAATCATTTGGTCTTGCAGAATGCTTTGTTGCAGCAGCTCAGTGTCTCTGGTGTGTGCTGTGTGTGCAAGGGCATTATCTTGCTGGAATGTGTAATCGTCATCACCAAAAAGCTGCTGACTGACATTTGCATGCTTAGCGCTGTATAAATTCTGGTTCCTTTCATAGAAGTGTGACCAATGTACAAAAAGATCTTGAGAACTTGTGGGAAGATTTTCCTGCGGTCCTAGCTAACTAACTAAGCAATCTGATTAAAAGAATCAGTTCATTTTCAGCATAGTTTGTGCTATTTTACTATTTTAGGGTGCACTTAGTCACCACTTAACAGAATTATTTATAAACAACTAAATACATGATTTGTTGTATGGGAAGTGCCCACTGAACTGTTCAGTCTGGGGGTGAAAGAGAAACTGTAAGTGTTTTCAATATGAACCAAACATGATTGCCCAAAGCCTGTTCAAAGACTCAAGAAAGGAAATAGCTGTCATGCAGATAATAGCAGCAAGGTTGGTTCCACAGACTCCAATCAGGACTTATCTTGGACTATCTTACCCACAGTAAGACACCAGACAATGGATTTTCATTCATTTTGAAAAGCTGGATTCCATGATAGTCTGAGATCTCCAGACACTTAGCAAACTTTAAAACAAAACAGTTAGTCTGATGTTCGCAAGAGTCACCAATTGTTCCAGTTCCAGTTGTCTTGTGTTTCAAGATTAGGAAGGAAGGCACACCTCCAAAGGGATGCTTTTGCTTGCAGACCAGCTTGCCTACCTCAGTGTCAGGCAGCATAAGCTCTGATTCAGTGCTGCACACTTAAATCCTAAATATATGTTTTAAAGTTTAAAAAAGGAATGACTTTTTCATTATCACTGCTGCGCAACAGTCTTACAATGCCATAAAACTATAAATACTAATTATGGAGTCTGAAAACACAAAGAAACTTTTTCATGCTTGTTGCATGATGATGTTGCAATGGAGATACCGAACACATCAGCCTTGACTCTTTCCATTATAAACAGAAATACTTTTCCTAAAACTTTCAGATCCATAAATGGAATGCATTGTCTGGCATTACATTATAAGCATGGTCTAAGAAGTAAGCTGGAACTTTTAGCCCATAACTTGAGTATGATTTGTCTGGAGAAGCAACAAATAATAACGAGTCACTGTGTTTATGTTATGAAAGCTATAATTTTTAGCTTGGCTTTCAGTGCTACTAATTATATATACTTCTGCAGTACACTCATTATATGAAAGACAAAAACGATTTGAAAATTATATGTTTTTTTAAATTATGTGTTTAGGCTCTGTAACAAACACCTTATTTATTCTGACTGCATATCTATATAACCAAATATGAGTTAAATGCTTACAAAACCTTAGAGCCATAGTAAATGATACAAAAACAGTAACGTAGTTTAATCAGAACCTTAACAAAATAACCAGAACCTTGTTCAGGTCCTAAATGGTTAATATATGTCCTGCTTAAATAATAATAATAATAATAATAATAATAATAATAATAATAATAATAATATGTATGTTAGTTGAAAGACTGTCACCTACAGCAGGCCTGCATTAGTGGAGAAAAACATCTGTGGTCTAATTGGGTGAAGGGGTACAGATAAACAATGGAGTGTGAAGAGAACAGGGCTAAAGTGCTCTGCCAATCCTCCATACAGGTCAGAACATGCTCCCAAGCAAGCTTTCACATCACAGACCTGGCATAGCTGCCATCAACACAATTCAATTGTAAAGAACAGCTTTATTATTAATGAGAATGAAAACTATTAACAATATTACCCAAGTGAAGGTCAATCAATCAAGGGCAGATGGTGACATACTGGCCAAACACTGAAGGAAAAAAGTTTTTACACCCCTCATCTGACCTGTACTGAAGTTGCCTGAAGTCTTAATTCCCTCTTATAGTTTAAGGCAGAGGTTCCTGTAACAAAGTAACTAAAAGTAATCTAAATTGTTGTTTTTTCATTAGAATCTTATTTTTTCTTCATTAGTATTCAATTGTTGCTTTTCCTCATTATATATATACATATGAAAAACAGATGGAATGTCATTGGTCCTGCGGCCCACAGTTTAGGAACCCCTGATTTGAGGATCTTTTTTTTTTTTTTTATCAACTCATACACTTATGAGTATGCAAACGCTTCATTAATAAGTGCATTTTAGATCAATAATGCACAAAGCTATTCTAGCAGTCTCCGTGCATGATTAAGAAACTACAGAATGACAACCATGAGCTGCAGAACCATTTCAAGGTTTGATGCCTATTGGAACGTGAATTAGAAGTAGCTAAAAATCAACTGCACAAAACTGACTTGATGCCAAAGTGTTGTGTGCAATCTTCATGAAGAACTGCAGTAAATTATTATTATTATTTGTTTATTTAGCAGACGCCTTTACCCAAGGTGACTTACAGAGACTAGGGTGTGTGAACTATGCATCAGCTGCAGAGTCACTTACAATTACGTCTCACCCGAAAGACGGAGCACAAGGAGGTTAAGTGACTTGCTCAGGGTCACACAATGAGTCAGTGGCTGAGGTGGGATTTGAACCGGGGACCTCTTGGTTAGAAGCCCATTTCTTTAACCACTGGACCACACAGCCTCCTATAATTAAAAGAAAACAAGGCTGTTCTTCATCCTGCCTTGTTATATCATACCAAACTAGTGCAGCTCAAAGTTTGGCTTGACCTCTCTAGAAAATGCTTATGCAACGTTTCTGGTAGGTACTGTTCCTCTGCATACCTTTTCAACGCAAGACGTAAAATACTCTGCTTTCATAACAAATCCATACAGACCCTGTTATCTACTGAAATAAAACTGCAGGATCTAAGTAATAAATAATTCAGTTTGTAACTAATGTTAAACCAGAGAAGGCTGTGGGCAAAAGCCTTAACATAACATTTGCAAGGGTTGAGATGCATATGAACAGGTTTTAACCACACCATGTAAACACATAGTACTGGAAATATATATGGAAACATCTAACAAACAAAATTGCAACTTTTTACTTCTATTCAAGCTACTTTGTGTCCAAGCCCATCTTCAAATGACCGACCATTCACTGCTGTCAAAACAGGTTTGACTGCCCAGTGAA
Source organism: Acipenser oxyrinchus oxyrinchus (assembly GCA_030684275.1). NCBI lineage: Eukaryota > Metazoa > Chordata > Actinopteri > Acipenseriformes > Acipenseridae > Acipenser > Acipenser oxyrinchus. Next base: position 802,543 of record JAGXEW010000070.1, read on the forward strand.
TAGCATACACCCTTGCCACCTTGCACACACAGATTTTCAGCAGGTAAATTAGCTAGACAGCTTCTAAAAGGATGGCTGGCACTCCTCCCCCAATTACCTGATTCAGCCTTTCAATAATAAAACAATTGGTTTAGATCCCATAGTAAGCACAAGGATAAAAACAGACCAGACAAAGACTTTGAATATCTGTAATAAAATCTTAACTTCATTCATTTCAATTTTAAATTCACCAACCTACCCTACCCTTACTTCCGGCTTTTACAGCAGGCCAAAGTTGAAGGTTTAAGCATTTAACCTCAGCATCATCTACTTAACAGATGATCTATAGGCAGATAAGCACGTTTTTGGCACAAACAAACACAAACACAGGATCTCAACCTGACTGGTGTTATCAGGATAAAACCGTGTGCAAACACACCACAGCTGCACTGCAGAGCAACATCTGGGCAGAACATTCCACCACAGGTAGGACACCCGAGAAGAACATTTGATCCTAATTGAACTCAACTGCAACAACCTCTCCTGATAAATTCATTCTGAGCAGCCGAGCTTTGGAAAGGCAGGGGGTATTTTCATGCATATAAGCTCCTTGTTGCTGCTGCAAAAAAAAAATATCTATATATTATCTTGAAAATTAGAAAAAAGAAGAAACACGATCATAGAACAAATATTATCTTGCTGCTTCTGTAGATAGTGTTTCTCAACTTAAATTTCTTATTTCGAGGTGGAATGTATAAAAAAGGATATACAGTGCTCCCTCGCTATAAAACGGGTCTCAGGGGACACACAATATGAGCTTTCTAACCAAAGACGGTTATAAACGGGGGATGGGGTGGGGGGCGCCGCGGGACACATAACACACACATCTGACCAAAATGAAAAGAACTCCCTCTCTATAATGCACGTAGAGTGAAGCAAAAATGTAACTTTCCGTGAACTAACCATGCATAAAGCACCATGTAATCAACGCTATATTTTTTACAAAGAGAAAAAAAAGGCCGGCCAGGGTGTCCTCGGCTCACCGCGCAACAGCTACCCCTGTGGACTGGCCGGGCGCCTGCGAGCTTGCCTGTAAGCTGCCCATAGCTGCGTTGTCCTCCGACGCTGTAGCTCTGGGTTGGCTGCATGGCAGGCCTGCAGAGTGAAAAGAAGCTGACGGCACACGTTTCGGAGGACAGCGTGTGTTCGTCTTCACCGCTCCCGAATCAATGAGGAGGTGGTGGTGGTGGTGAGCTGAGCCTAAATACAATTGGCCATTTCAAATTGGGAGAAAAACTGGGTAAAATCAATTGGCGACTACTAAATTTATTACAAAAAAAACAAAAAAATAATAATTTAACTGTTTTTACTGATCAATTGTAAAATGCTAGAAATTGCTGACTCTGTGGTAAATAAAAGGGAAATGTATAGAATTCAATAATAATGAAGCCTGTTCTTCTCTTAATATTAGCAACAGGTTCATAACGTCAAGGAATAGGAATTATGACAGAACTGCGTATCCCACGACATGATGCATTTGTAAATTGCAGAAGTGCTAGACACCAAACAGGCTTTAAAAATAGTGCAATCATGTGACACAAGGAAAAAGATTATTTCCAAGGTATTTTTGCTACAGCACTGACAATGCAAACAATTCCTGTAAAACATCCTGTCCAAACAGACACAACCTCAACGTGAACATCGGCAGCAGCAGCAGTCATTTTGAAAGCTGACAGCTTTCCCTTACTCGGTGCAAATAACAGACTCATTTAGCTTGCAGGTTTGCAGATATAACATATATCTTTGTAGTGTGAACACTGAATGCACATGGTAGTTTTATTGTAAAGATGCAAGGCGCGCTATATATTGTGCAGACCGCATTCGTGGTAATGAGCTGCTATTTATATCTCTGCTTTGGATTTTATTTTTTTGCAATGACCTGTGGGCTCTGCTGCATTTTCAGTCATTATAAATGCATTTGCATTACATCAGCTTTGAAGATGGCGTTGGTTATACATTTTATCCAACATGTTGTATTTGCATTTTATGGGTGGTGGGCCAGATGCCTCATTATTTTGTCAGCAGGGCATCTGTGCAGCTTAACAAAGAAGACGACTTCCTTTGAGGTATAAGAAAATGTTTATAAGACACTCTACCTCAGAATAAAATGTGCATTACAACCTCAACATGCTTTCACAGGCAAATCTGAGAAAAACAAAAACAAACAACTATTGGAACCAGTGTTGCTGTAGAACTGTTGTAGTAGCACAAATGGCTGTTACATAAACAGGTAGGATAAAGATATCTAGGGCAGGTTTGTATGCAGCTCTGGCCAAAAGTTTTGCATCACCCTATATAATTAACAAATTGTGCTTCATAAAGTCGAATGAAGCCTGCTGGATAATGTTACGTTAACATATTGAATTACATATTGCTTTTCAATATACTTAACAAAACACTGCCAAAAACTGATGAATCTAACATGTATCGATATGATTTTGTCGTTTCTTTGATTACATCTCAATCCTAAAATTCTAGGGGATGCAAAACTTTTGGCCCTCGCTGTAGTATTTACAGCAGGTTATCCTGTATCTGGTCAAACTGTAATGAAACGGGAGTCTCGTTTACATTGCTGCACTCCACTCAAGCAGTGTGGACTGTATTGCTTTCTTTTCAGTGCAAAGGGCAAGCACCCTGTTGGCCTACATGCCACTCCTTTTTTGTTTTCCAACGGATTTGCAGAAAATTAAGGCTAAATATAAATCCCTATCTGGCTAGTATTTCCTTGGCTGTTTTTTAGGTTGGTGCCAATTAACTTCTCTAATCCTTACCTTATTTGTACTTGCATAGGTCAAACAGTAGGCCAGACATACACATCAGTTTAATCAAACCCAGGCTCACTGTGACGCGCCTCTCTTAAGGCCAGTGAAGCAGCTCTCTTTTTAAATGCAGATTATCTTGGATTAATTTAAAGGTTCTTTTAGGATCCCACGTGATGCTTTACGATAAGCTCGCTATATTAATTAAGGTCTTTGTTTAGCAATAATTAGATTAATGGGACATGGCTCGGAGTGCCTACCATTTATTTGGTGGTTTACACCTATAAGTTACTTAGAAACACAGACCCATCAATAATTAACTTTTTTTAAGACAACTGAATAGTTATCAGACAACTCTGTTTTTATCTACTACACCTTACTTACTTTCTACTAAAGGATAAAAGCTGGCAGAAGAAAGGCTATATTAATGTTTAATTTCAAACCTTGCATTTTTTTCTGTATTTACCGCACTCATTTTATATTTTGTGTAACATATTCTATTTATAATTAGTAGGTGTCACTTTTGCTGCTGTACAATGTGTTTGCCCCAAATACGTTAGTATGAAGTCTATGGTATATATGAAACAGCTGATGCTGTTCAATAATTCTGAACCAGTAAAAGCCAATGTGAAAGACTGTGTTTGACAGACAAAATGCTTTCGTTGTTTTAATGAACACTTTATATTAAGATGTTTTTACATGTTTGTGGGCCGATGATTCCAATGGAGATCGAAAGTGTGCATTTCACACACATTGTGCTGTTCTTTATAAACCACAAATTACACTTCTGTGTGAGAATTGTTGGTACTACTGTATATCTTAAGTTATTATTGACTGTTTAACACATACTCTTATTGGTTTACATGCAGTTATAAGTAGTGTAACCCAAAAAGCCATTTTATCTTACAATATAGAATACAAACTGGTAAATGTAGCTGGAATCCACAGCAATATAAGGTGTTGGATATAAAGTAAGAATCCTCTGTATATTGTGCATGTATACTAATCAACAATACAATAATCAAATAGTGCTGGACACGGCGAAAAAGAAAAGTATTAGAATATTAGGGCTGCAAAAATGTAGGAACGCTCACTCGTGGAAACTGAGATTCCTTATTCCTGGGTCTAGTCAGAGAAAAACATGCACGGATACATTGTACTGTCCAGATATGGTTTTCAGTTTTTTCTATTGACGTATACAAAAAATGTAGACATCGGACAAAACCCCCTGTAGCACCCAAAATATGTACTAACATTATAGGTGCATATGTTAATAAACACAGAAACATAGCAAACTGGGTACCTAAAAATAAAATGCATTTGTTTAATTATTCTTACAAGATTTAGTCTGATGTTTGTTTGGGGTTTTTTTGCATTTATGTCTACATGTATGTATTTATGTGTTTCATGGTTGTTGTATATAACTTCAAATGATCAGTAGGAGTTCTGAGTCCAATTAATTTCTTGCCTCAAGAAGCAGTAAACAGCAGGGGGTTGTCGTCCTTCATGTATCTGGTAGCTGGCAGAGGCTGGTCTAGTACATAGCAAAGATCTATGCAACATGACTGCTGCTCCTAATATACAGTCTCATAACCAAATCAGCAAGGTGGCTTCATTACCAGGAGAAAAACAGGCACAAAGCAGTGTTATTGTGCACTTTCTGTCTCATTTATTCTGGTTGCTTAAACTTAGCTTAATGGGAACATATGGTACACGCTTTAAATGCAAGCAACATCAGCAGCTTTCCCAGTTTAGAGACAAATTAAAGAGAACCATCCCATTGCACCAGGAGATGCAGATTAAGAAAACGTGACAGTTGCTTTCCTAGCTGAAAATCACTATGACTTCTACACTGAGGCATGGTAATAAAACCAGTATATTGAGTTGTTATCAATGACAAGGTAAGACAAAACATGAATATGCAGTGTGTACCTCACATGATTTTGTTAATGGGCTAGCCTTTACTTGAGCAATTCATTTCTTATGTAGATGGCATCTTTGAGATACATATAAAACATATAACACTAACAATGGTCAATAGAGAGGTCACAGTAGGCACTCTGTATATACTGCACAAATTGATGTCTCTCCATCAAATTGTGCAAAAAAAAAAGTGCAAAACCAGCAGGAACTGTGTCCTGCTCAACAGCGCACCCTAGTGGCCAGGCGCCTGGTGAGCTCCAGGTGGCTTTTGCCCTCCAGAGGCCGGGAGCTCAAGTTCCAGTCACTGGGTGTAAAGAGGCAATTGGTTTCCGGTCATGGGACCGGATGACACCCGCTGACCTTCAGTTCTCCTGAAATGTGGGGATTTCCTTCAGTGAGGGAATGCAATTGGACATTCTAAAATTGGGGAGAAAATTAAGGGTAAAATAAATATCAATAAGTGGTGTGTCGATGGGCCCTTGTCACATGGTGAAAATCATTACTTTGTTTTCTCCATTTCTGTACATTTCTGAGTGTGACATTGAATTTGTCCTTAACTAGGATGAGATTCCCTTGAGTGATGCCTTGCTCACTCCGAGCATGATTGACAGATGGCAAATGCAATCAATAACTGAACGGACATGGAGCTGATGCAGTGGGCCTGCACACTTGAGCTGTGGTGGTCCCTCTAGTCTGCATATAAAGGTCATTATGAGTCTCAAAAAACATTTTCTCTGCAACCATAGCTCTCCATGCTCTAAACAAGGCTATCAGCCCTCTATTTTCAGATGAAACACGAAACCAAGGGATGTTTGTTATCAAATTAGATAAGAAACATTAGGATCTGTGATGTATACAGCCCTGTCCCCACCCCTGTATGGTACCTCAGCACTGATGCCTATGTTTCTTGCAAGGAGATTTTAATTATAGTTGAAACTGTGAATTGCCAATGTTGCGTTGTCTAAATGTAATATTAACAAACTTCTTAGATAAAGATGACAAAAGCAAGTAGCTAACTCTGAACTGCATTGCTTTAGTGATCTAGCATTGAGCCTAATCATTTTACTGCACAGTATATTGTAACAATGATATAACGTTTGACTTCCTCCTGCAGCTAGGTTAACTTGGTAAAGTAACTGGTGCACTGTATACACATCTGTCAGACGAAGATGAACCACAGAGGGAAAGGAATATTAAATTGAAAGAATGTGCATTTCAAAGTTTAAAAAAATCTCAATACCATGAACAAAACCCAACAAACTGGTGGTGTCAAACATTCTAGTATGCGGAGGAGTTTTATGAATTCTCTAGAACACCATGATACAATAACACCAGAGATTCCAGAGAACCATACACTGTTGTGCAATGGACTGCAGTAGCACTGTTGCATATGGATACATTACATAATATCAAGCTGAGAATTGAATCGCAGTACAGTAAATCATAGGCTTTACTTGTATGCTTATCCTTACATTAGGGATAAGATTGCATATGTGATTTCATAAATTGACCTGCAGTGTTTGATCCAGATGAATTTCTACATCCCACCAGCTACAGTAAAGCTGAGCTGCTTTCCTGCCTATACTTTCAATGTTGTCATGTTTTTTAGGGTCATCTTCTTGCAGCTTATAGAATTTATTTGGCAGATTGATCTTTTCCTGTGCTTTAAAGACATATCATATGGAATTACGTAAATAGGCGTATTAGTGTGCATGTTTGCATGTATTTGCATTTGTGTGTGCTTGCTTAAATTTGTGAATATAGATGCGTTTTCTGTTTTCTTGTTTTTGTGTGTAGGTGTGGGACAATCTGTCTCTTGGATTCAAATACTAATCTAACACAAAATAGATAACTTTGTAGCAGAATAACAATTTCACTAAGCATATGGTCAGTGCGTTTCAAACCTCAGAAAACAAGAAGTCACGCAAATGACAGAATTAATTACTCACTTTTTTTCTGTCTTGCTACCACCTAAGAGATTAAAATACCAGAAATGCATAAGATTTATAGCAAACCATTCCCACGTGTCAAGTGATATTCTACAGTCAGCTAAAAACAGTGGGAAATCGGTGATGTCAAACTTTTATTTTTTCCAATTTCATATTTTGAAGAAGTAGGATGCTGGAGATTTTCAGTATTAAAATATTTTTGCAATTGAACTGAGTTCTATTGTGAGCCACAAAACCTCTTTGTGACGTATTTCAAGCTTCATTTTAAACAACAGTGTACTTACATTGGAGTCAAGAAGCTCAATACTATCTAGGCTTTTGCTTCTGTGGATGCGGCCCTTGATTCGTCTTAAGGAAGGTTTAACCTGACTTCCAGAAGAGGCACCAGCATTGGAGGTATCTGAGCTTGGAGTTACCCTACGAGACAAAACAAAAGCATGAAATCAGCTTTACTGCAAAGAATTAAATTAAGTTCCAGCATAAGATTATTAAATAGCTTCAGAAAACCCACATGGAGTCAAATGCAGGAAGTCCATGTACTGTATTATCTAAAACATCTCTATGACCAGACTTTAGTTTAAGCCGGATAGAACTGTTTTGGACAGAACTGTTTTTTGATTTCATCCGAAGGGCTTTCTTTGATGTTAACAGCAGTCGCAGCACGTTCTTTATATGGATGGAAATCCATAACCATGTTCATTAAGCTGCAAACACAAAGAGCGAGGAAGTGCCTGTGCTTTCAACAGTGCAAGACAATGTTATATATATATAGTAATGCAGTTCCTGGCAATGCCACGTTGTCTTTGCTAAAATATACTGTATGAATACCTGTTTTTAAGAGAACAGATCCTATACAGTAAGTAGGCGAAAAGGAAATCTGAGATTGTTTCAAGTATCAGGAATGAGCTGAAATGTTCCTGTGAAATGTCGGTTAAAAAAATGGATAAAAAGAACAACGCACGCAGCTCTGGCACACATAAATATCCATACCTCTGATACATCCATTCACCGCTTTCTAGTTTTCATTTTGGGTAGCTGCTACACCATTCAGTCATACTTCTTTGACATCAACACATGCCACACTCTGAACAGATTTCCTTTAATTGTGTATTACAACTAGAATCAAAACAAGAGCCTCTTGGCATTCTTTATTTTAATGATGTGACCGTCAGTTCGTCTATGCGCCCCCTATGTCCATCTGTCTCTCCGTCCGTCTTTCACACTCTATAACACACAAACTAAGTGAGTTTTGGAGGGCACTGTCACTCAGGTAGACTAAGGCATATACAGGGATTGTGTGAAACCTTGGTCATTTGAGCTCAGGTCAAGGTCACAGTATAGCAAGCTGATTCTCTGTTTTCAACACTCTCACGATAGGAATAGAACCAATGATCCAATTTGGATAACATTTTGTAGAATTATACAGTTAGGTACAAACTTGGTTCCTATTGCGTAAATCTGTGAACCGTAACTAAGGGAAAATAGCCTCTGTCGTCGCCTTTCTCAAAGTACAATTGACCAATGAAACCACTGATCCAAAAATGACCTGCTAATGATTCTTGGTAGATGCTCACTTTCTTAATATGGTTAATTACTGTATGTTTGCAATTTAAAAAAAACTGTAATTACTGTTTGAAACCACAAGAGGCCCTCCTATAATAGAGTAGCCTACTTTACAAAAATGAAGACTAAAGAAAAAGCAACAGCCATCTTAAAGAGCTTTTGTGGTAAGTTAATGAATTCTCAGATCTAACTTTTCTGAATAGCATTTTCAACATGTGGGATCTTTCTACAGATTTATATACAAAAGCCATTATTTTAAAAAATATATCATTAATTGCTTTTCACTTACTGTGCGTTTATTAGACTATTCTGAGGACCCTCTACATGTGCCTGCACTGGTTTTCACATAAGGTAATGGCTGCTGATACCAGAATACATGATTCTAGTTTGACTTTGAAATGAACTTTGCATTGCTGGTAAAAAGCATGCACGTTTTGGCATTTTGATTAAAATAAGAAAGGCATTCAGTTTGTGCAATGAACACTAAGCTACCGCTCAGACGCTAAGGCTTCATGTGAAGGAATGGCTGCATTAGTCACATGGAGGGTTGATAGATGTGGGAGGATGACTTGCACTGCAGAATCAGTCTGCGTGGTATGAAGCTGCAGTATAGGTCGTGTCATCCTCCTCCACTTAACAGCAAACTACTGGGCACACAAGAACAGTGAGAGATTGTTGCACAAGCAAGTCTTTTAGAAGGAACAGTGACATTAATCATTTGGTAGGTGCATATACATAGATTAAGTTGTGTTGATATCTATGAAACAGGTAGTATGTAATAAGATGACTGTAGTGTGCACATGTATTAGAACACCTCAAGATTTTTCATATATATATCCTGTATATACCTACCTGCATGAAAACCTCAGGGTGAAGAAACAACAGGCACTCATGTGTGAAAATGTTAGACCACTTTGTGCTTTAATAAGCATCTTAAACAACTTCTAAAAGTCCCATGCATTTGACCATGTGTGGCAAAGTGTTCCTTTTCTTTTACCAATTTAAATGAATTGCATGCGTGGCTTATTAAAGGCATCAGTTAAATTAGACAATCACTAATTTCCCTATTTTGACAATTTTCCAGTGGTTTGATTTCATAGGCTCAGCAAATCAAAACAACAGAAGCAATGGGGTGTTCTAATAAGTTTGCACACTTTTATAGATGCACACAAAACAATGATTTTAAAAAGAACTTATTCAGGATGTTTCAGACAAAAGACCATCTTCAACTGTGTATATATATATATATATATATATATATATATATATATATATATAGAGAGAGAGAGAGAGAGAGAGAGAGAGAGAGAGAGAGAGAGAGAGAGAGAGAGAGAGAGAGAGAGAGAGAGAGAGACACACACACACACACAGAGAAACATATGCTTGAGACGGACACTCATACTACAGTGATTATTTCAGACAAACAAAGGTAAACAATAAATAACTTTATAAAGTTGTAGTATAATGGTGAATGGCACTGCTATGGCTTATTCCTTGGAATGACTGGAACGCCCTTGTTAAAATAATGCCCTCGACCTCCAGTCTCTGGCTTGGGAGTTTCATTGTAACACACCACAGCAGTGTCATTAGCCCTTAAAAATATCATACATAGAGTATATACGTAGAGTATGTATAGATTTATGAACTTTCACCTTACATTAATCTCTCTACTATATCATTTATAGCTATATTTTCCTCTCCACTGCTTTAGAAGCCGATATAATTCTCTGTACTACTGTACATAACATGCTTTGGCAAACTGTATCTATGTGAAATCACTGACTGCTAGATTAAGGTTTTTGCAGCATTAGGTTCAGTCTGTGCTAAAAACTATATATTATAAAAAAATAACAAAGTGTTTAATTCCTGGTATCTGATTAGAATGAATTCTCCATTAGATCCCCATGATGGAATTACAGCATTATAATACACAGCCTGACATATCTGTAAAGCAAATAGCATGGTTTTCTGAAGTTTCTTAAACTGCAGGGTCATTTTGCTACTTTTGGGGAAAGAAACATGTGTTTGGAAAAGCCTCCATCTCTATATTGAATCCTCAAATAAACTCTTATGAAATCTCTCTGAAATAAAGGCACATGTGTCTCTTTCATAAACCAGGAGCAAATGGCAGTGTAACAAACTTAATGGACTATAAACATTTAACCTAGGTTTAGACTACTTGCTCATCGTAAGTGAAAAGGACAGTATTTGAAATGCTGCAGGAAAAAACATCTGCTCAGCATCTGCAACGTCAGGTAGCCAGGCTATGCATAATCACATACGTTAATGCATCTCTGCAGATTATAGCATCTTTAATTGAATGGAAACTAACTTCTCCAGACAACTTTTTGTAAATCAAAAAGATGCTTATTTGTACCGCATCTGGAGGAGAGGTACCAGATTATGTGAGGCACATATTAATCTTCTATGTTAAAGCATAAACCATCTAAAAGGAGATTAAAACGAGACTGTGGTAGAAAAACATGGTGATCAAAAAGATTGCAGTACAGTGGAGTGTAATAGTGTATGCATACAGTTACATCAATAAGCTCATAATACAAAATGTAATGGATTTACACAACATACTGCAAACACTGCTTAGTGTGATGAAACACATGCAATATATAACTGCTTGGTGAAATTACAAATCATTACATGCTGTTAATGGAGAATTCACACGTCATTACACATAGCACTGATCATAATACACTGCATGCTAAAAGCAGACACCTGGACATGATTAGGAAGTTGATTCCCAACAGATAAGATATTACTCAAAAGGAGGTGCAAGATATTTAGTATTTTTCGTTCTTCAGCCATAACACTAACGAAAAAATAAGAATTTCAGTTTCTGACAAATTGTGAGCACCAGAGGGCTCAGCTGATCTTAGTTTTAGAAAAGAAGTGTCGAAATGATAAATCTGTCAACATGCATATCTCAGCAGAAGGGACAGGCCTAGAGGAAGTACAACCCAATCTATCTGGGTCTCTGAAGCTTAAAGCTCAAAAACATCCAACAGTATCTTAGGCAATCCTGAAATAGGCAGATAACAGGCACCAGTGTACGGAAATAGCATGAAAGGTGTTACTTACTTTCCCTTAATGTGCGTTGCACGGCATGCACACTTTTGCTTGAGACACTGTATATCACTGGGATTACATGAATACTTTTAAAATGGGTCTGGCCACCGTGCTGTCTAAGACCTGTTGTACACTAACCGATAAACCTACGAACTTGAGAAAATAAAGAAAAACACTAGAGGAAACCGTTTTTTATGCCATATTTTATTTATATAAATTTTTGAAATACAGAATAAATTAATATTTTAAGATAGCAGCGCAATTTCTGTTTAGATTTTTTTTTTTTTTTTTAAGTTGCATACATAAAATACTGGTACTTGTGTTAATAAAACAAAAAAGATTAATATAGTATACATTCATAAAAATGTATATGCTTATGGACAATGTGTTTAGAAACACATTTTATATTAGAATACAGCACCATTTAACATATTTAAATTAACATGTTATCAGTATAATGCCGTCCATTATTATTTCTGGATTTTTAATTTTATACATTAATTTATTATATAGATTTGATTTTGCTTCAGGTACCAATTAAATAATGAGCTATAAAGTATAATTACACTATACATATTGGTTCAGTCTTAAAGAACAGTGCATACTGACAATCCCCATACGTTCAGTGTATACAAATACACTGTCTTCTGTAAACAGATCTCCAAATCTAAATACAAAATCAAATAAAACACAACAAAGCAGGCTTTTTCTGCATCTCATCAAAAAGGGAAAAAAGGAAGAAAAACGATGCTTCAGCTGCCAGAAGGTAACAAGCTAATTGAGCCGTCTGAACAGAGCACAATGGCAGATTGACTCTGTGTGTGTTCCTTTCATCATTAGATAACACTGAAACAGCTGCTTTATTTTTCTCCATCCCTCATTTATCCACTGAAATGCATACTCACCACATCCGTCTTTTATAAGGAAGGAGACTGTTTCTGTTTGAGGCTGTCACTCCCAGAGCCATTTGTAGAACGGTCAGATATTTCTGATATTTCATTTTGTCCACTGCTTCTGCAATTCCACACCATAAGCCAGTGTAGGTAATCATGCAATTTTTATTCCCTGGCATCCGCCTCTCCTGCGTCTCCCTCGCTCACCATCAGAACGCCATTTCTAGCACAGAGGATCTGACAGGGCAGATACTCCCCAAGGAGTTCAACAAAAGGTACCATGCCATAGTGCCCCGTGTACACAATGACACTCTAATCTCGTTAGCTCTTAGAATAGATTGTTAATCCTTTCGATTACACTCAGGACATTTGTTTTCTCTGCTGACACCTTATTAAACCGCACCGAATGCTACAGAGCTACTGTCCTTAACATGAACAAGAACAAAAACGCAAAAGGGGGAGTGGAGACGTTTCCAAAAATGATCTTTGCAAATAGGCTAATACTGTACCTCTCTTCTTTTTAGTGTTAAATATTTAGTGTCTGTGTTTTAGTTCTGCTCTTTCCAATCTGAAACTCCTTACAAAAGAGGTCACCCGGAGACTGGGTTGCTGAGATTCCAGCTATTTGTAGGATCTCAAGTTATCATAACAGCACAAGTTAAATGATTTGAGCGGGATCTCAGTCCAGAATATTGCCCCCCATTCTCTGGAAAAGAATAGAGACCAAACCCTGCTTCTCTCTTGCCAGTAGGGGGTGATCCCTGATGACTGGGATGGATGAGGCAGTTAGTTGAGTTCTAAAATGAAAACCACATCAATCTGTTCTGTTTCTTCCCTTTTTAACAGACCGTTAGCTCTCACTGGCACAGTCGAAAAGCAGACTCTCTGTAATACACTTGCTTGGGAGGGGAAAAAAACCCTTTAATCCATCATCTGTCGCTTGCCAATGATTACCTGCGAACTCTTTGGCAATCTGCTGGTCAGCGAGACAAGGGAATCTGCTTACTGTACTTGCATAAGTCTGTTTAAAGAAGTACAGTATATTAAAACTCTTTGTGGATAAGCTGCTCCAGAGAAAGAGAAGCACAGCCAGACAGCTGCCCTAACTGGAAAAGGGGGAAGTGCAGGTAGCATCCTATCCTTTGCCATAATAAAACTGACAGCTAAAAGGGGTTGGGTACGTGCAAAATGTGGCATTTAATGTACACAGTAGATCTCATTTCAGGAAAAGATTTTGCAATTGATTTACATTAAATGGCATTTCACTATATATTATGCATATTAGTGCCTATGCTTGTAGTGTTGTGTGACAAACAATAGTCAGTTCCCTCCATATATTAGTTACAAGATCTCAATAGTGTCTGTACTGAAAGGGGATTGTGAGATTACCAAGGCAATTCCTTCTCTGCACTGTAGTGTTTATTTAATGTGAAGGATTTACCTCCTGTTATCAAACCTTTGGTTATACAATGCTCTAACATACTTTTTATATATATTGTCAGTCCAGACAGGGTAGTGATGTGTTGGGGTGCCACAGATTGGTCAGGTCTGTTGTATTTTGCTCAGTATACTAATTCACTGTCTGAGCTGGGAGTCAGTAGATATCGTAGATATCGAAGCACTTTACACAGCTGCTTAGTAAATGCGGCCAAAAAAAAGTGTTTTTCTTTCCTTCCATTTTTTCGTAACCCGTTCAACACGTAAAGGAAGTCGGTTGGTCTGCAATCGTGCTGGAATGACGTTACCACAAACAGCATGCTGTAAACCCCTGAAACTGGATCAGCTCCTAATCAATTAAAAAGCAGATGAGTTGAAAGCCCCTTCTGGGTTCAAATCAATCCCTTGCCATGCAGAGCTAATCAAGTGCTGGAGAGATGAATGCACGACGTGCAGCAGCCAGTGCAACATCATTGAACAGCCAGATATTTATACAGTATTGGTCGATGAAGACCTTCAATTGCAATGTCAAGGTAGAGGACAAAAAACTCAGCAGGAGCTATGTGTCTACATAATTGTTTGATCTAACGAAACATGTCTCAGCAATCAAATCCAGCTGGGAAATCTGGTAAGCCATCAGAAAGCTACATCTAAAGCTAGGGCCAAAAGTTTTGCATCACCCAATAGAATTGACTCATTTTGCTTGATAAAGTTGAATGAAACTTGAATAATGTTATGTTAACATATTGAATTACATACCGCCCTGTAGTTTTCCATACACTTATGAAAACTGACAAAAGATGAAAAATGTCTAAATCTAACATGAAATACTGTACTCCTATTACTGATTCCAGTAGACTTTTGCAATATAATTTTGTAGTTTCTTTGATTACATGGTGTTAAATAAAATATCTCAGTTATGTTCATATAGTTTTTTCGTCTAAATCCTAACATTCTAGATGATGCAAAATGTTTGGCCATAGCTGTACAGTTAGTGGGGGAGGATTTGAGAAAGAATAGTGGATATAAATAACTAAGCAAAGCCAAACACTATGCTCATTAGTCTAGGACAAGTTCATTTGAACAGAAAAATCCATGCAAAATTTCCCTGCCTGAATACTGTAATATTTGACCACCCGCCGGTGCTATCCTCTTCTTTCATTATCCAACAGATTTTGTTTGTCTACTTCTAAACTGACACTGCATTCATAAAACCATACAGTCCTGCTACTTCCACAAACAAACATGTCAAACCCATTGCCCTGAACTGTCATGTAACGAGTGGTAAAGCAAAAGAGGCTATTTCCAAATACCTCCCTTCCACAAGCTCTGACACTGTACATCCTTTCTGCCATGGATGACAGGGGTGTGTGGAGTATAACCTTACCTGTCAGCACCTCTTTCCCACTCACACGGTCTCCGTCTCTGCTGTACTCTAACCTCTACCTGGCTGAATCAAGAACGAATCTACTCAGTTAATCATTCCGCTGCAGTTAGACAAATGTCAGTCACTTGTTCACTTCCACATTACTGTATGCGATTCCATATGGGTTTGTTCAGCCACGCTTGTTGAAACAGATTCACCTTCAGCACTCTCTAAATCAACAACAAAAAAAGAACAAATAAACTGACAAATGCGTTGACAAAGTGTCTTTTTCAACGGAAAAGGTCAATGCAAGCATTCAGCTTGTGAACCTGGATGACACAGTTCCTGCAGTGCAGCAAGCAAGGGTGTTCATTGAAACTGCTATCAAAACAACAGTTATTTAGGAGTGAAGGGGGTTCCTGCCAGGCTCACACCCAAAAGCTTTAGTCTGTTGCTAAGCGATGTGAACTGACATTCTAACCATTTTTTTTAGAGTGGAATCCATCTGGATGGATGCCACAAAATGAAAAAGTAATAACTGAAGTCAAAACAAAATCTATGTAAAAAAGAAAAGGAAACAAATGTGTTGCTATCAAAATAATAAGCTGAAAACAATATATGAAAAGAGAATTTGCAACTAAGTGCAACACAGCTTCATTGAATTGATCTGAATTTAGCATTCTCTCTGGGAATTAAAGTATGCTGCTTTCTGGGTGCTAGTAATACTGTATACCACTGTAAACATGTTGACAATAATATTCACTGCGTCATTACACAGTGAAATGAGCAGTGCAGTAAATCCTCCTTCCTGAACTACTCACTCTATTTGGAGAAACAGGTAGCAGATACAAACAAACAAAGCTAACTGAACCGCAAGATCAGCTTGAAGCCATATTAAGCAACCCAATGCAACACCTGAAGACCTACTGCAATTCAAGACAACTTGACATCTACCTTAAAAGCAGTACCATAGGACATGTGGGACTTGCATATTCACAACATTAAGAAAGGCTAAACCTTGTGCCTATAGTGTTCTTAAAATATGAAAACAAGTGTAGTACAGATTAAGAATCTCAAGGGACTTTACAGCTGCATTTCAGCTTTCAAATAGAAAATGAAAGAGATGCAGAGAACCACTATGGATCTTGGGTATAAGACGGCTTGTGTTTGTTTTTTCTCTGCAGCTCTGAGTTTATATGAAACGAGTGCTGACTGTTCTGCTGACAGAGCGAGATGTTTGAATCCCCACCCCCCCACACACACACTCACTCACACACTATGAATGCGAAATCCAAGCACTAACTTCTTGAGGCATTTACTGCCCTAGTTTTACTGGAACAGAAATGAATAAACAAATACAATGTGCAATTGACTTACATTGTCTTCATTTTTTCGTTTACCTTCCACTCTTACACCATTTAATAAAATTACATAAGACGCATGGGTCAGAAACTAGGTCTTTGCCTGTATATAAAAATAAACACACACCCTGATGTTGCAAAAGAAGCATATTCATGATAAACTGTACAACTGTATACTGCACACAATCTGTACAAACCTGGTGCCAGTCCTGCTAATTACAACAAAAGCAAATCATATATACGTGATATATATATATATATATATATATATATATATATATATATATATATATATATTACTTGCATATCATTTTCCTGAAGCTCCTCGCACACAGTCTCCATGTCTCCTCACCCTGCACGCTTCTTCAACCTGCAGGGTAAGACTCATGGGGACTGACCTTGCTGACAGTGCTCCTACAGTGCTTCTCTGGAGATGAAGAGCTTAGGAAGCGAAGGTATCCATCATTCATGCTAAATCCAGCACTGTACTAAAAGCATGTATCACTGATGGTTCTGAAAGACAACTTCTGTGCAATGCTTTTTGTGTTACTGTTCATTTGTTTATTCACAAAGTTCAACGCTGTATCACAATTAGAAGTCATCACAGAGCACTCGAGCAAAGGCAACAGATTGTGACACATGGTGGATGTAAGATGGTAATGTTTTCAAGTAGAACTACTAGTTACAGGCCGTAGTCACAAATCTTTAAAGACTGTTCTATTAAACTATGAGAGCCAATTCATAAACTCTCAAAAACAGCTGAGAAATGTTTCATGAATGGCTTGACTTAATTTATTAAAATTGATTTTAAGAAACAATCTTTAACAAAACATTCCTCATAACAGTACTTTGAGATTTGTGAAAAGGGCCCTATAGTGCTATTTCTATGTAGAAATGTTGAACAGAATAAAGCGAGACACTGTTTTTTTTTATTATTATTTTTTTTTTTTACCGTAAAGCTACAAGAAGAAAATCCTACACACAAAAAAATGGGAAAACTAGTATGGCTGAGAAGACCACATCGTTAATGTCTTAAAATGGCTATGGCCCCTGGTAACTTGTTCCATAAGGAAGTGAACCCTCATTCACAACCTATTTATTAAGCAGAATAATATAGGGAATGTTAGTCAATCTGGTAAATACATGTACCACTTACTGCAATTAGAAAAGCATACTGCCTAGATCCTCTCATCCATCTTCTAAACCCTTTCATATTGAAAAGGAGCATTCCCTATCCAGAAAGCTAGCTCCTTCTCTGTAAAGCAGTTAACAGAGCCCTCTTCAGGTGCTCCTAACTGGCTCTGATCAGTCTGAGAACAATCACTTCATACTGCTGGGGCTGCACCGTGTCCAGCTATGACCTCACAACTAGAGTGGACGTCAACTGTTACTTTACATATATAAAGACCTGTAAGTAGGAGAGAACATCTTCTGCAGCTGAATTCCAGTTAAAGTACATAGGCTCCTGAAACAAACTCCACAAGCAGGGGCAATGGCAAGCTCTAACAATTGGATTGCAATATGTTACTCTATCCAATATGTTTCTAGGCGCATTCCTGCCATCACAATATTACAATCCACAGCACCACCATGTGGTCAATGCAAAGAATGCATTAAAATGTAATATTCATGTTAGTTGAGTTAAATAATACAGTATTATACATTGTACTATGTTAATATACGGAATGCACAAGCAAGTAGACCAATGATGAGCCCCAACTGATTTAACAGAAATATAATAGTGTCAGTGTAAGCTTCAGTCATCATGGGATCTAATTATAAAAAATATGCATGAAGTATATTACCTGTGATCACTGGAGGTCTCTGGCAGAGCGACAGTAGGAGTGGGCGGCTGCAGCGCAGACTGTTCCCTCACATGTGCTTGATTATGTGGGGCCATGCGCGCCTCTTCCCTCTTTTTATTTTTGACCGATGATTTTTTTATTCCTGGAACTTGATCTGGAAATACAGAAAAGTATATATAGATTTATTTAATAGATTTATTCACATGTTTTAAAATAACAGAAGCATCTAAGTTTTGAAGTGTTCTTAAAATAGAACAATCTTAGGTACACCTTTTGCTTCTTTTCTTTTATGTGACGTTCTTTTTTCCCCAAAGAAGAACTTCATTTTTTGCAATCATTCAGTAATGGAGAATAACTGCAAAAAAAATAAATAAATAAATAATAAAAAATCAAGCTGCTGCCATCAGGTCTCAGTGGCTAAAAAGACAGTAACAAGCCAGCAGGAGCTAGTCGGAAGTACCTTGACCATCCTCTATGGCTGGCTAGGCCTCTAATCTCCACACAGCAGTGGCTATTTTGTGCATGTTCTAATTTGGTTGCAGTGGCTTAAAGTGGTTAACACTGTATTATAGTGTCAGCAATGGATTACAGGGTGCAATGGTAGTTTAAAGTGGCAAGAGTCGTTTCTAGAGGTAACAGCAGCCAGTGCGGTGGCTGTAGATCCAGGGACACAGGCTTCCTTCTCCTGTCATGTCCTCAGTAGCTTGTCAGAGCGTGTCTCAGTAATTAATCACAACAGTATGGTCACAAAAATTGGTTTTTTCCCTCCAATTTAATAAACAATTTTAGAAGTGCATCTGCTTTCATCAAACCAGATGGCGGATCAGTCTCATTTTTTTTGTAGACGCCTCCGTTATTCGGAATGATCTGAAAAAAGAAACTGCAGAACAAGAACTCGAGACTTGCCAAATTATTTTAAAATCACAGCAACAGAGGACTTGTGATAAATGCTTGATGCCATTTTTTTTTGGTTTAGCAGGTTAATAGTTTAAAATGTATTGTTCATACACACCGGAATTTCCTACAGCACTATACAACATAGGAACCTGGAGAGAAGGAGAGGAAGAGAGGGCAGAAGGTAATAGACACGTCAACTCCCTCCGCCCAACTTCAACATAAAACCTAAAAATCTACATTTTACTAATCAAAAGGAAATACTTGTACACTGAGAGATACTACAAGTACAAACAAGTGACACCTAATTATCTCACTTGCAATGTCATCAATTAATACAAAAGCAATCCTCTGGATAACCCAGTAGATAGAATAAACATTGAATAATAAAAGAATCTGTAAGGACATTACATGGAAATAGGTCATTTTGCAGATCTGCTTGTCTGCCCTGGAGTGCACCTGGCAGACGAACACCTTGCATTGAGCCTGGGTCCTGCTTTCCAACAACACTGACCAATCCATCTCTCTCTTAGCTTTGTATAGGATGTGCCCTAAATATGTGTAGTCCAGTGGCAACAAACCTGCCCACAACATCTCACCTGCCAGACCATTTCTTTTTCTCTACAAAGGAGCACTGGGAAGTAATTTTTATTACAGAAGCTGGTTTTGTGTTATAGGCTACAGGAGTTTATAGCCTTATTATTTACAATTGGGTCTACTTTATGCCTTATATAATTTCCAATAAGCATGTTACTATGACAAAAAAACAACATCCTCCCACACAATTTTGATCTGGGCGCTCTGACATTTTCTTTTAATCTCACGCAACATCTTTGTTTTTTAAAACACTACATTACTTAAAAATCAGTTAAACAGTTACTGAGGGGTTGTTTTGTGAAATGTATATACTATATGTTAAATGCTATCAGCACCAGTTTCAACTGATAATGACCTGGCTGAAATTTATAAACAATATGGCTTGTGAATAGAATGGAAATAAAATGCTAGCAACAATCTTGAGAGATTTGAATTCATTTAACTTACCATCACCTTCCAGAAGAAAACAGGTAAGCAAATGAGGCCACACCTCCTCCAGCACAACACAAAAAGCACAGAAAGCAGCGGGACCCTTCGAAGAGAGCTTCTCAAGAAACATCTCAGCCCTTTTCCAGCTGCTCTCCTGGGTCAAAATCTCCTTGTATTCCCCCAAGGAAAACACCTTCTCATAAACCAAGTATGGGAGCACCTTGTTTACATCCAGTTCCTTCAGTATCCTCTCTCTCTGGTGCTTCAGTATTTTAGCAGCCCACTTACTTCTCTTTCCCCACGGTTTCTTCTCAGGCTTTTGAATTTTACCAAACCACATTTTAGTTGCACCCCCAAACATTGTCACATTCAGTTAAAGAACGAAAGCTTCCACTTCAGCTTTTGCAATATTATCATCAAGGAGAGAAATGCGCATATTTTGCCAAAATAAGGAGCCAACAGCACATATTGCACTTGCAATTCGTCTAGAAGAAACACAGTCAATCTGCACTGGGCACAAAGTTAGCTTGCTGCTTGCAGCCTGTAAGAGGATTACAATACTCTAATTAGCCCACAACAAACTGTTAACTACTCCAGGACCACAATGAGGTTACTGTTTTTCTAAATATTCCACTGCCTTACTGCTGTGCTTTGTTTTTCCTTCAACCGTTCTGCATATTCATATTCAAATTGAAGCTAATGTGTAAAAGTGCACTAATCTGTGTATATATATATATATATATATATATATATATATATATATATATATATATATATATATATATATATATATAATACATTTATTATCATTTTAAACATATATACCTGATATTGCCTGTGTCGCTACATTGCAAAACCGTTTAACCACAAGGATATCTTATTTTTAAACACTACCAAAGAAAATACTTCTGATACTTCATATATGTATTTTTAAAATGTATAAATACCGTATGGAGAGGGCTGTTTACTCACATTATCTTTCCAGATTCAGATGTGAAGAGGATTCTTCTGTTTACACACAGAAAACGTGGATTTAATAAGACGAATTTCATGAAAAAAAAGTAAAAATCAATCCATTCTGAACTCCAGGTTGCATTGCTGCGTCATTTGTGTTTCTGGGGCTGTTCCTGTTATCAACAGAATTGTTTTATTTTTTCATGAACAAAGCAAAGTGCAATGGTAATGCTAATCAAATGCACTAGGATTAATGGTGTTAGTGCTGGTCCTGTTGAAGGCCTTGGCTTCTAGGTTTTCTACTTAATCCCGCCATCCAGAACCACAAGGAAGAGCAGATCTGAGGTCACTGGGGTAGTGGACCATATGGGATCTTTTAATTTAACAGATGCGTCTTTTCTTATTCTGCCTTTCAATGGGATAAAACAAATCGGCAGCAACTGAGTTAATCTGCAGTTGACAGTTTGAACCAACTAAATTGAGCAGCCCAGTCGCTGTGAAGAACGATACAGAACTGGCACCATTCATAATAACATGAACTAACACTGCTCGGGAATCAATTCATCCAGCTTTTAAATGCCTTTTGCTTTTCAATTTACATTTCACCAAATCATTTTGAGAAGTGGTGGCTTGACTATTTAAATCATGCAAACACAATTACCAGCAGTGTAACAGTTAACTGAATATTTCAATACAGTTTTAAATAACTTTCATGATCAAAGCTTCATAAGGGATGCATCAAAGACTCAAACACTAGATCAAAGTGCTGCTGTGATGTCATATATATATATATATATATATATATATATATATATATATATATATATATATATATATATATATATATCCTAGGCTGTTGCTACAAACAAAGTTTAAAAAGCCTATATTTTAAGACAACAATCGTCTTTAAATATAAAAAAGCAGGACACGTGTGCAACTTGAATACAAAAACAATCTTATATTACTGTGAACATATATATGGTAGGCAACACAGCAACGAGAACTACGCGCAACCGCGCTACACAAATGCAGGGTTTTATCTCACGCAACCTAACAAATATAATATTCACTTAACAAAGTTCTACGCAATTGTTTTTGTCAGTCCAAAAGTAGGGAACCAATACGTTTATTTTTTTTCTGCAATTCAAAAGACGAACTCCACAAATCCAGCCACGTGCGGGTCTAACGCTTTCGGGGTCGTGTCACGAGAGGAATGAGCGTTTAAAAACCCGTGTCAGAAATGAATCGATTCTTGTGAAGATTTTTTTTACTAAAAAAAAAAAAAACTTTCATTGAGGTGAGTACACCTAATAAATACTAAATAAATAAATAAATAGTGTAGAAAGGTTTGTGTGGTTTACCGATTTCTAAAACCATGGAAACTAATACAGACATCGAGGCGTGCTACAAACCCTGAGAGGGGGGGAGATGGTGACGTAAGAGACCTTTGTAAGCAAGAAATACCAGGAAACTGCAGTAAAATACAATTAAGTGATTTAAAAAACCATACTGTTTTAAAAAAAAAACACCTACTTCAAATAGGCTGTGATAAGTTGTCTGTTTCGTGTTGTTTCAGGATTCATTAGCTTTTCAGACCTTGTTGACTTGTTCGCAGATTAATCGGAATTCACCAGCAGTCGATCTTCACGAAGACTAGAAAAATGACTGAAGCCAAGAATCGACCGTCACAGACAAACAAATAACAACAACGTGGAGACATTTCTTTAATTTCTGAATAATTTTTTTTAAAATGATTTGCTATAAAGGAATTTCAATAAATAATAATAACACTGAATATTTATTATATGACTACAATTGACCTTGTTAGGGCGTGTTTTGATGATGTTTAAAAACAAAAAAGCGTGGTTTTCTCAGAGTGTAAGCAGGCGCGTATGTGATTTGTGGGGTAAGTAGTTCAGCTTTGATAGGCATTTCTTAAATATCAGATTTATTGTCAACATATAGTCTGATTTAGTATACTTTTAAAGCTGTTTCTCAGTAAATCATAAAAATGACTGTTGAGTTAACATATTTTTTATACTATTTGTGTCATTTCAGTGGCTGAAGGTGGGATGATAACGAACTTGTTCACAGCAGACTATATTTTCAGTGAAGATGCTTCCAACCCTGATACTCAAAGGTAATGTATTCATTACCTAAGGAACTTACTATTACTATTTACTATATATATATATATATATATATATATATATATATATATATATATATATATATATATATATATATTAGCTCAAAGAGCCAGCTGCCCAACGTTTCGATATTTTGCACATATCTTTCTCAAGGGAGCCTGTGTTTGAATCAAAACATTGGAGGTATTTATAGGTTTTTGACGGCATGACAACTACTTGTTATTGTTTACATTCAAATCTATGATTTATTCTTACATGATGTAATGCTGTTCTATATATTGTGACATCATTTTTACTTCTATCTTTGAATCTGTATTAATTCTAATTAACATTACTTTATATAAATTTATATATATGTACACATGCATTCTATATGTTTGTGTTAACTGCTCCTGTTCTAGGATTTACCAGAGTCTGGATTATGTGGAAAATAGGATTACAGTTTTTCACGCCTCCTACCTTTCTGCCTGTGAGAAATCCAAAAACAAAAGAGCTGTGTCTATGGGTCACTTTGTTCTCCCCCCAGCCCATGTTCAGAAAGGTGTGTATACAAACAATAATAAAGCAAGCTAGTGGTGTGTAATACACTGACTGACGCTGCAGGATCAATTTGTCAAGACCCACTTGCCACTGGAGTTGTTTTTTCCGGTGGTGGTTTTCTGCATAGTTGCCATTCCTGATGGTCAGATTGGTCCATGCAGTTGCATGGGCACTCACTATCATGCCCCTTGTAAAGTAACTGAGATCCTTCTGCTTTCCCATGCATGTTTATGAGTAGTTGCACACAAGACTCACAAAGCTTAGATCACAGGACATGTCATATGACCACTTGCATCTTCATACTCGCATACATTGCAGACTATGGAATTTTCTGATTATACTCGCATCTCGAATTTTTAGGCCAGTCACTCTATGAATATGTGTGTGTCTCTAATCAACAGATGAGATGAATTCATTTTATTTATCTTTTTGATCTCGCTCTTTTAATTCCCACTTTATAGTTCAGTAGTACCCTATGAGACATAAACTATGCCATAACTTTGTAATCTCCTACAGGAATGAAAATGACCAAAAAACAGACCCCTTTTATGAAAAGATGAAAATTATTTTTCATAGAGTATATTCGGGGGCTTTTGGCTGACCCTTGTGCGATAACAGTATTCATTTTTAAGTTGAAGCGTTGGGGTTTAGTGAAGCTGACCTAGATGTGTCAAAATGTTGTATTTTCAATATGTTTGTACCTATGTACACATTGTTGTAGAAATTAAAGGTATGACAGATAAAGAGCACCCTGTGCTTCTAACACAGACCCTCATCATTAGAAACAACATTATATGTTAGAACAGGTCTGCTTCTCATGAATAAATTAGGAAAAGTGTAGAGTACTCCTACTAGTGTTATTTTTCCACTCACTTTTAATAAACGTTTTATTGCAGATATAAAAGCTGAGTTTGGATGCTTTATTTGGGAGAAAGAGGATTGTTTAACTACAAAAGAAGTAAGTGTTCTGTAGTCTTGTTTTGTTTTAGTGTTTGTACAATTTGCCTAGTTTTATGTATAACAATACAATGCTTGTGATTCTTCATTTGGTTCATAATGATTTACAGATTAGCTACAGCAGTTTAAGAAATGTCTAGTCATTTTTATGTATAAAAAAAACAAGAAAGTATTGTCAAAGTACTGCAGTCTTTTATTAATACAAACTTTAAAAGGTATCTGCAAAACATTTGTATTTATGTTTGAACAGGTACCCTGTGACAGGCTGACCCTGGTGAAAGGGAAGAAAAACAAAGACTTGCGCAAGTCAGAAAATGATTATTTATTTAAAAATTGTGACTGGGGGGGGGGGGGCAACATAACTTATTTGCAGAAATTACAAATAGAAAATATATATATATTTTTTTACAGACAACAAACATGTGGATTGAAAACCTCAGAAAGAGGCATGACATGTTGTAATCTCCAACAATACCCAGTGAATAATATGGTCACAGGTAACACCTCTATTCATTCATTATTAATTCACTGTTGGTATTAAAACAAAGGCACAATTAAGTAACTTCCAATGATTACAAGAAAGCATGTAGCTTTGCAAATAATTTGGTTAACATAAGGACATAAGTATCTTAAATTCTGCTAAAGAAAGTTTATTAAAAAAAAAAAAAAACAGTATGATGTAATTTATTGAATAACAGCAATTAATCAACAAAAGTAAATGAAATGTAACTCATGTTTGCTTTAACAGGTTACGTCTTTATCGATGAAATGAAGAAATATTCAGGGGAGTTGCATGACTTCACTCCCGGAGATGCCGGATATTCAGTGTACAGAGCTCACTGTGAAAAATATATCTTACCATCTGGTAAGAACAGAAGGGACAGAATTCACACCAATTAAAATGCACCAGAACTGATTCTCAGGAACTGTTTGTGTGTTCAATATGTAGTCCTGTAGTCTTGGAAAGTTTGTATACTAACTATCTGTATGTTTTAGTTGCAGTACCAATTATTTTAACTGAAGTTACTCAAGGCAGATTTATTTTTATTTTTTGTTTAAAATATTGCAAAGTTTTATCAAATTACATTTGTAAATCAGTCTGCATGTATTATTTCTTGATGTTTTTTTTTTTAAAATCATAATTAAATGTTGATTCATATTTATACAGTAGTACTTATTTCTTAAAGTTTTCTTAACTGAATCAACTATGTGTTTTTATTTTTATTTTTAAAATGTTTATACATTTGAAACCAATACTGTATGAGCCGTTTTGGCTCGCAAGTAGGCAAGACGTTTTCATTTAAATGTACTCAACTGCTTCTATTGTACAGATGAAAAATACAGCCATAATGTCTTGGACGAACACATTTAATTCAGTTTCTTACCATAAATAAATAACAAAATATTATATATATGCATGTTCAGTTTAAAAACGGAATCAATGTACAGTATTGGAAAAGAAATATTCAGAAACAGATTAACGACACTGAAATAGCATTCATGGACTGATTAATCCTGCAGAAAAGTAATAGACATAATACAGTGGTCCAAGTCGCAGAAACCTTCAACACTCGACACGTCTGAGTTGGTCAGTCAGTATTTGTGATACAAATAAGATAGGGTCTTCCTTACTATGGCAACTGCATTCTTATACTTGCCATTTTATCACACTGTATTGGTCATCCCAATAGAACTTCTTCCTCATTAGTATCTTCAAGACTTGATAATACCATTTCATTTGCTTTTCCCAGTAATATGAAGTCCAAACCCTAGAAAAATAAATACATGCCAAAAACAGTTATCACAGATAAAAAAAAAGTTTAATTCTGATAGTAGAAGGAATACATTTTGTTTTATTTCTGAATAAAAAAGTAATATTGTACTGAGATTGCCCAATGCGTTCCCAGAAAATTCAGGAAAATTCATATATTAACAACAAATACATTTGTTTTACTAAAAGTGGCCTTTCGCTGTTGTGGAGAGCTGACCTTGTGATTCAGACTATGTACATCATATTTTCACCCCAGTACAATTTTTCTTTCCAGTTTGCAATTTGCCTTCTATTTACAGTACATTTCATATTGATAAGCCTGAATGAATGATTTATTATTTAGATTCCACTGCTCAGTTTCTGACACCTCCTGTCATTTAAATAAAAAATTATTTTCACAAAATTTCCACAAGATGGCAAACTTAGCTCACAAGTGTGTAGCTAAAAAAAAAAAAAAGTTAAAAATGAGCATTAACTCCCCCTCCTCCATTTTTATTAGAATATAATAAATATCACTTGATAGGGTTGAAAGATAGGGAATTTCGTTAAACTAGGCCTGTTTCTTTAAATTTCAGTATAAACTCTTCAAATGTATCGCTTTACTGTTTTTGTACACATGAAATGTTTCTAGTCAGATACCACTCATTTTTTTTGCAGTTTTTAACTTCTGTGAAAAATGATCAGGTATTTCAACCCCATGCCTCTAGGGGAGATAATACCTTGATTAGTGTTTGAGACCACACGACCATGATCACCTAACAGCGTTC
This sequence comes from Acipenser oxyrinchus oxyrinchus, assembly GCA_030684275.1. Lineage (NCBI taxonomy): Eukaryota > Metazoa > Chordata > Actinopteri > Acipenseriformes > Acipenseridae > Acipenser > Acipenser oxyrinchus. The sequence continues at coordinate 829,778 of JAGXEW010000070.1, forward strand.
ATTAATTATTTGTACCATGCCATAAGCCCCTAGTGGCCATGTTGGTAAGTAAGCATTACATAAAAAAGACATTTAATATAACTACACAATTGATACATTCTGCATATGAAAACTCTCTTACTAAAACTGCCCAAGGGAAACCTGACCAGTACTCCTGTGCATATCAAAACAGTCCTGTGCTCTGACCTGACCTCTAATGTTGCATTGAAAAGTGGTGGCTGTTTGTCTGTTTACTGCAAGCACCCATTTGCAAAAGTGTGCCCAACTCACAATTTAATTTGGTTTGCAAAATTCTATCAATTTGTATTCTTCATAAGACTTCTATTGAGGAATTACAGAAATAAGCAATTGACATAACTAGATATATACCCTTACCTTCCAATGACCAGGTCTTATTGTGAGTGGGTTTTCTCTGAGATCTAATTTAGTCAGATTTGTTAATCCAAGATTCCTGTCATCTGGCAGTGATCTAATGTAGTTGAACTTCATATAAATGTCAAGAAGACTTGCCATGTCTATAAAATAAAGGTAGGTATTTTACTTCAATTCTTTCAGAACTAAGTAACTTTACAGACTTTTTAAGATAATAAATCAAATGAGAACAATAATGGGTAGAGATATACATATTCGCATATTAGATTGCTGGTCTGCTGTTTTGGTTAGATTTACCTTAGTGGGAGAATGTGGTGTGCATGCAGCCCCACACCTTGATCATTAACGCTGGTTTTAAAACAATACCCCAATGTATTCTTTTACATGCACTGCAACCTTACAAGCTGCTTTTATTCAATAACACAATAAGAGCATGTTACACTGGAACATTTTCTATACAGTATACCTTAACAGCTGTACTTGGTGCAAAATTAGTTTTGAGCATGTTTTAAAAATATTGGTTAAATATACAGTACTGTGCAAAAGTTTTAGGCAGGTGTGAAAAAATGCTGTAAAGTAAGAATGCTTTCAAAAATAGACATGTTAATAGTTTATATTTATCAATTAACAAAATGCAAAGTGAGTGAACAGAAGAAAAATCTACATCAAATCCATATTTGGTGTGACCACCCTTTGCCTTCAAAACAGCATCAATTCTTCTAGGTACACTTGCACACAGTTTTTGAAGGAACTCGGCAGGTAGGTTGGCCCAAACATCTTGGAGAACTAACCACAGTTCTTCTGTGGATTTAGGCAGCCTCAGTTGCTTCTCTCTCTTCATGTAATCCCAGACAGACTCGATGATGTTGAGATCAGGGCTCTGTGGGGGCAAATACCATCACTTCCAGGACTCCTTGTTCTTCTTTACGCTGAAGATAGTTCTTAATGACTTTCGCTGTATGTTTGGGGTCGTTGTCATGCTGCAGAATAAATTTGGGGCCAATCAGATGCCTCCCTGATGGTATTGCATGATGGATAAGTATCTGCCTGTACTTCTCAGCATTGAGGAGACCATTAATTCTGACCAAATCCCCAACTCCATTTGCAGAAATGCAGCCCCAAACTTGCAAGGAACCTCCACCATGCTTCTCTGTTGCCTGCAGACACTCATTCGTGTGCCGCTCTCCAGCCCTTAGGCGAACAAACTGCCTTCTGCTACAGCCAAATATTTCAAATTTTGACTCATCAGTCCAGAGCACCTGCTGCCATTTTCTGCACCCCAGTTCCTGTGTTTTCATGCATAGTTGAGTCGCTTGGCCTTGTTTCCACGTCGGAGGTATGGCTTTTTGGCCGCAAGTCTTCCATGAAGGCCACTTCTGACCAGACTTCTCCGAACAGTAGATGGGTGTACCAGGGTCCCACTGTTTTCTGCCAGTTCTGAGCTGATGGCACTGCTGGACATCTTCTGATTGCGAAGGAAAGTAAGCATGATGTGTCTTTTATCTGCTGCAGTAAGTTTCCTTGGCCGACCACTGCATCTACGGTCCTCAACGTTGCCCGTTTCTTTGTGCTTCTTCAAAAGAGCTTGGACAGCACATCTGGAAACCCCTGTCTGCCTTGAAATTTCTGCCTGGGAAAGACCTTGCTGATGCAGCATAACTACCTTGTGTCTTGTTGCTGTGCTCAGTCTTGCCATGGTGTATGACTTTTGACAGTAAACTGTCTTCAGCAACCTCACCTTGTTAGCTGAGTTTGGCTGTTCCTCACCCAGTTTTATTCCTCCTACACAGCTGTTTCTGTTTCAGTTAATGATTGTGTTTCAACCTACATATTGAATTGATGATCATTAGCACCTGTTTGGTATAATTGTTTAATCATACACCTGACTATATGCCTACAAAATCCCTGACTTTGTGCAAATGTACCTAGAAGAATTGATGCTGTTTTGAAGGCAAAGGGTGGTCACACCAAATATGGATTTGATTTAGATTTTTCTTCTGTTCACTCACTTTGCATTTAGTTAATTGATAAATATAATCTATTAACATGTCTATTTTTGAAAGCATTCTTACTTTACAGCATTTTTTCACACCTGCCTAAAAGTTTTGCACAGTACTGTATATACGGTGCCTCTTAGAGTATTCAGCCTGCAATATGCAGCTTTCAATCGTTTGGCTTTCAACACTTGCGTCAGTTATTCAGCAGGAGGAAAACATTAGGTAATACTACGACAAAGCTAAACTAAAACGCCGATGAACTTTAAACCCGGCGAGCTAGTTACTGCAAAACAGGAAAGTAAAGCCAAGGGCGCTTGCAGTTTTCGCAAGGGCAGCAAAATTTTACTGGCAAAAGAAAGGACAGCAAATTGAAATACGCCAGTATTTGGTTGTTAGGTTTATTCTGGTCGTAGGAGATGGATCAAGACAATCTTTCCGTGGTCGTCCATTCTGCTGGAAACCTCAGACTGGTAACACTATCTTACTACAGAGTGTACTTACACTAATCTAAAGTAACATCGGGGGATTTTTTATTGTTTATTTCGTTGAGAGAAGAGTGCAGTAATACTGGGAAGGATATCGCTCGACGTCCTTATTATCACAACACAAATAAATACCGTGCACGCACCCTGGGAATGCTCATGTTAGGAACACGATGAAATACCAGTTCGTTTGCATTGTAATCTGCAATGACTATACCCAGTGTTTAACTCATATTATAGTTATCTGAACAGCTTCATAGTTGTTACAGCTTTTTCACAGGAAATGTAATAACCCTATTTATACACACGATAGGCAAATAGTTGTATATTTCCAGGACTTGATTTTTTTTTTAAAGACTTGTACAAATATTAAATCGAATTTGATTTTTGATTACAGTTTGCCATGTACAACATTGAACAATTATAAAATAATCAGGGAGGTTTCACAATCATACTTCATAGGCACGATATGGTTGCGCTTGGTAGGCTTTGGCCATTTCAAGTGGTGTGAGCATGTTATCTCATGCCATGCCTTTTACCTTTAACTTGGTAACACCCAACAGCAAATACTTCAGAGCTAAGAAAATGGGGTCTGTTAAATCGATCCAAACTGCAGCAGATCTATCTTCCACTTTTGATTAAATTAAAATACACATGCAAGTGTAATTTGCATATATCGGTCATTTTTTAAAATATGTATTCCATGGGTTCTGTTTTATTGTTTTGAACAATGACTCTCCACTACTTTGATTCATTTAATTTTGTCCTTTGACTGAGCTAACTTTTCAGTTTGTACAATCAATCCCCCTGCAGACACACACTTTTAAAATTGATTATATGAATACAGGAGCGGGTCGTCGGACTCTGTACTGGTGGTCTGATGCAGAGGGGTACTGTATTTTTTGGGACTTGGCTTAAAGTTCAAGGCCTGACATGTGGAATAGTTTGGTTACTTATTTATTACTAAGGCTGCCTTGGACACACACAAGTGCCAACTCCTCACTTTATGCTAGCGAGGAGCTGGTTGTTCACAAATGTGACTCAATCCCACAAGGTGTAAACTGTACAGACAGATTTTCTCTACACATGCATTTCATCATGGTTTTCAAATAAGATTGCAGCAATCAATTTCTGTCTGTATTCAGCAAGATCTTATTTTGTATTGAGATCCCTTTTCCAAATAAAGGGTGTGAGAGTGAGTTGTTGAGACAATAAAACATTGGAAATATGTAATTGTGCAGAACCTTACTGCAGCTCCATCCATTCACCAGCTGTTACTGTAGCAGCATCAGGAAATATATGCCTACATTTGTTGATAAATATAAGGCACATTTTGTTTTTCCATAAAAGGGGATGAAATGCACCATTAAAACCAGTAATTATAGAGCCAGTAGTACACAGAGTTAATTGGCTGAGTTGACACAGACTCACTTGGAAGTTTGTAATGGTGTGATGTTTGCTGTGATTAATTTAATCTAATGACTGTCCAGAACCTATAGGTTTGTGTTTAGTAAAATAATAATTAAGCACATGGAATGGTTGTGATAAACACTTTTCTTAAAATGCAGACTCTCTTGTTTTTTTTTGTTTTTTTTTTTACAGGAAAATCGCCCAGTTCCTGAACCGGGACCAAATGGTAGGACAACAATAAATAATTTTGTGTTTCTAAAATCTGTTTTTTTGTTTTCTGTTATTTAATAGCAGCACTGTTTATGATATTGACACAAAAACTGGCTATAAAAAGGTCCTGTGAAAGTTTGCACATGTGTGTTTGGTTCCCAGCCAGCAATAGAAATTGGTGGTCTGTAAAAAAACAAAGAAAACAAACACAACAGGTGTGCAATGGACCAAGCATTTGAACTAATGGTTTCCTGCCTGCTCTGTGTCATCAGAGGGTTAGGGTTAGAGTTTGCTGCAGAGATGTGCAATGGACCAAGCGTTTGCACTAATGGTTTCCTGCCTGGTCTTTGTCATCAGAGGTCCTGCTGCGGATGCACTCTGTTGGCATCTGTGGATCTGACGTTCATTACTGGCAGCACGGCAGGATCGGAGACTTTGTGCTGAAGAAGCCGATGGTACTGGGACACGAGGCCTCAGGACAGGTTCTCAAAGTGGGATCCGCTGTGGAGCATCTCAAACCAGGTCAGTCATTACTGGAACTCTAGTCCTGTTCTCCACACTCCTGTGTTCAGATACAAGTTTAAGAAAAGTCCACTTTCAATAGACCCTGATTAGCACTGAGCTTGGATTACCATCTTTAGGTAGTCTAAGATGACTGAAACTAGCTATGTGCCTATGCTAAATCTATTGACTTTTGTATTAACTTTTTGCTACCCAGTGTCCAACATATGTGACAGTGAGAAAATAGTCTAGAATTAAATAGGTATGGGAACATACCCTGGGCAGTAAAGGGTTAACTGGTTAAAAATTCCCAGTATTAATATGATAAAACAAATAGTGGGACTGGAAGTGATGCTGCTTTCCTACAAACTCCAGAGTCACAGACATGGAGAAGTATAGTCATAGCCATACTAACGGCTTAAATAAGAACGATTGCATCACAGCCTTTACCAGATCTTGGCCTCCTACATAGCAACATTAGGAAACAGACTAATTGTGATTTAACTCTAGATTGTGATCTCCAGAAATCCCCATCCAGCCCTGAGCTGTAAGAGGAGCTTCCACTAATAGAATGGCCTTTTACATGTTTTTGTTTCCTGTAGGGGATAGAGTTGCCATTGAGCCGGGAGTACCTCGAGAGATCGATGAGTTTTGCAAAAACGGACGTTACAACTTGTCCCCTACCATTTTCTTCTGCGCCACACCACCTGACGATGGGAACCTTTGCAGATACTATGTTCACAATGGCAACTTCTGTTATAAGTATGTTTCTCACCGATGTGTTACTCCTGCAGCTCGATCATATAAAATGGACAAATGCAAGACTTTACATATAAAGCATCAGGGCAGAATAAAACTCCCATTCAGCACTCCATTTATAAGAATCACATCCGTCCCGGATGATTTGATTCTTATAAGTGGTTGATTCTTAAAAGCGGACCGATATGATTACTGTGGTGCAGAATCAGTATGTCAGTATGAGACTGATAAGGCTTGTTCCGTGCAGTGCAATGGGTTGACCACTAGATGTCACGAGTTCCCACATGTATGCAAGGCCACGGCTTTTCCTTAACAAATTAAGGATAATGGTCAATTGGTTAACTGTCTGCTTGTTAAAGTTAATGGCACCTCGATAAAAAGGGCTTAGCTGACAGCTTTGTGATGGGGGTGTAGAGGAGTAAGGAAGCAGAAGGAAAAAAAAAAGAAACCGAAATGTGAGTTAGAGATCTAGTGTTTGTTCCAAAGTATTGTTTACTTAGTGCTCCAGCTGAGAGCTACGTTTATTTTGTTTGTTTTATTAGCGGTTGTTTCGCCACCACAGTGTTAGAAAAATAAAACCAACACCGGTTTAAAACTGTAAATCAAGACTCCAGTCTGATCATTTACACTGCCCTCGGCCACGTCACATTACAATTACAAAAGCGTCTCGGCGTGTCAGCAGTTTAAATACAGTATGCAAATGTCAATGGTGCTCAATTCCTGAGGACAATACATCAAAACAATCAAAACAAGTCCTCATGGGTAAGCTACTTGTTATATGATTATGATTATGTTTACTCAAGGCTGCAGGATCCTATTTTACTACAGTATACTTGAGAAGCAAGAGTCTCGTGAGGGTGCCTAGTTTAACTGCCGTGCGGTGTTATGTGTAATGTCCTTTGAATTAAAATGACATTACAGTACAGTATTTTACTGTCAGGACTACCACTGCATTTAAGCATCTGTGGCTTACTTATTTTCTGTTGCAATGCAAATCTCACAGTTTTTCATTAAGCGGAGATGCAAAGCTCTGCAATCCCCCCTCCTCCTCCTCCTCCTCCTCCTTCTTAACACTGTTGTACTCATTATGTGTTCAATGAATGTGTATTCACTTTATTGAAACAAATTTTCACTAACAGAGAACACAAAAAAACATACATGCACAATGCAGTGGCGCAGTCACTGTCTGATTACAAACAATGCAGTGTTTCCTGCATCATTGCACGATCCACGCTGCGCACGTGCCTAATCATGCGAGATGTGATCAAATTCAAATTCAGAAACAGCTTTATTGGCTGTACACGTCATTGCATTTGATCAATGATTCTTATAAGTGGATTGCTTGATTCTTACAAGCAGATTATTTTACATTGATTAGTATAGGAATGCTTTTGTCCCAGTGGTTTTGATCAATATATGCGGTTGGTTCTTATATCGGTGAATCTTATAAACGGAGTGCACTGTATTAAAGAAACTAGGGATAGTGAATGGCTCAATCTGTTGAGGTTGTACATTACAAGAAGCAGATCTACGGACAACCAATTGTTAAATCTCCTAGGCAGCATAAAGCAATAGTGGTAACTCTATAAAGGTTCCAGGCATGCGTTAAATAAAATATACAGGAGTACCCCGCATATTTTGATGGCTGTTTTTCCTTTTGTTTTCTCCCAGGCTTCCGGACAATGTGACCTACGAGGAAGGAGCTTTGATCGAGCCACTGTCGGTTGGAATCCATGCCTGCCGGAGAGCCGGGGTCACTCTGGGCAGCACAGTCTTTGTCTGTGGAGCAGGTGGGTCATGGTGGGACACAACTATTCAGAGTGAACACAAGCTGAGACGCAGGGAAAACTTACCATTTTATTAGGGCATGTATTCACATTTCTTGGCTCCATGCTGAGAGTGGTTCATTACACATGTTTCGACACAGGTCAGTCTCCCAAAGAATGCAAGAGGAATTGGTCTAACTGTTATAAGAGTGTGGGTGCCTGTGAGAAACCATGTCACTCTTCATACATACATTTCAAAGAGCCATTATTCAATTGTGATGGAAAATGGTAAAACAAAGCATTGTTTCTTCCCTCTCCCCTCTCCCCAATTGTTTAGGCTTGCAGGCCAGGTAAAACCTTGGATTTCTTGCCATGCCCACTAGACTGCATTTTGGGCAGTATTTTAAAAGCTTTCCGAGGTATAAAGTTACTGATATGCATCTACGTCAAGCGGGAGCTGTGGAGCTGGCAGCCAGCGGACGTTTACAGTTTCTGTTTGTAAAATGAACAGTAACGTTCTTTGAATGGATTACACACACTTGGGAGGGTTTGGCAAACGCAGGATTGATTGTCCATGAAAAAACACAAAAGACGGGGATGGTGTACAGTTGCAAGTAGCATTAGAGGCAATCGGATACATTGTTTTAAGAAAGTACATCCCCCCCCCCCCCTCTTTTTATTGTGTTTGACATTGGATGAACGTGACCAGGAAGTTGATGTCTAATCTTGACTGAATGTAGTGTCTTAAACACATACATTGGATTTCCTAACATGTTTAAATTTAAAATAGTTAAAGCAAAACACAGGATTCTGTGCACTTTGATTTGGGTGTTGCTGCTGCAGGAGGCCAGAGGTGATTCAATGGAAGTCTGAAATGACAGCCCTGTTATAGGCTGGTTGGTAAATAACGCAGACTGTACACGGTCAGAAAAGAAAAATCACCATGACAACCAGACTGTGCTTTCAAAGCTACTTCATTAAGTGACTAATGGCAGAGAAAGGGGTAGTAAAGCAAGCCGTTGTGACAGCAAGTTTTACACAGACACACAAGTTTTGTTTTTTTTTGTAAGTTGAAAGGTCAGACGGCTAAATTAAAGTGCATGAGTTTGGTTTTAAAGGAACATGGAGTAAATCAAAACACGCAGATACAGAAATGTGGCTTATTTGTCAATGTATTTACAGCTAAATGCAATTTGCACCTTTAAAATCAAACAGGTTATGTTACATCACTATTAACACACAACTCAGCCACACAAAACAAAGTGCTACAAATTACATTTTTACACTGAGAAATCTGGTCTAGTGGATCTGTTTTTACCGCTATTGTTCTAGTGCAAAATCTGTCATTTAAATACCTAGAAGGAAAGACAGAATTAGGCAAATCGTGTTTGTTACTATACTTGGAAATGTAATAGAGAAATGCCTTTTCTGTATTTTCCCAGGACCAATTGGACTTGTATCTCTGCTTGTTGCAAAAGCGATGGGAGCTTCACAAGTTGTAATAAGTGGTAAGAATTGTGATTTGGTTGGTTTCCCCAGTTTTTATTCCAAGGTTTGTAATATTATACTATATTGCTATACGGCTGTAGAGATCTATTAATTGAATAGACCTTGTAGTCTTCAACTGCTCTTTATCAGACGCAAAATAATTCCTACATTTTCTAAATCAGCGTCCAGAGCACTGTGCCGTACAAGTTTCTGATCACATCAGTATTTTTCCTTTTGTTCCTGTTCAAGATCTGTCTGCCGATCGGCTGAAGAAAGCCAAAGAGTTGGGGGCTGATTTTGCTGTGCAGGTGCAAAGAGAGGCACCACAGGAATTGGCCCAGAAAGTGGAGGGTTTGCTGGGCTGCATGCCAGAGATCACTATTGAGTGTACCGGAGTGGAATCCTGTATCCAAACTGGCATTTATGTAAGCGCTTAAGGTGGTTCACTCTTAAACTGACCAAACTGACAGTAACTGGCTCCCTGTCAACCTAAAAAGCAGAGCTTCATAGAGACCTTTAAACTGCTTTGTCTTCGTCTTACTAAGTTCTGAGACTCATGTATATTCTTTTTCCCTTAGCTCTTATTTTGTCAACAGTGCAAGAACGTTCTTATTACGCTCCCTGTGATCACAAAATATAATGGATTTTATGGGATGCTTCCTGCATCCCACCTGGCTGCTTATATTCCAATGTCATGATGTTAGTTCAACCAATGGTTCATATCTCATTTCATTCTAATGGGTGCTCAAAATTGTCACAGTTTCACAATAATAGTAAGCTATTTTATAATCTCAGTAACACACTTGTGTGGGTTGTACTAATAACTGCATCACTATCAGTACAACCCACACAAGTGTGTTACTGAGATTACAGTACACACATAGGAGGCTATATGGTCCAGTGGTTAAAGAAATGGGCTTGTAACCAGGAGGTCACCGGTTCAAATCCTACCTCAGCCACTGACTGATTGTGTGATCTGAGCAAGTCACTTAACCTCCTTGTGCTCCATCTTTCAAGTGAGATTGTATTTGTAAGTGACTCTGCAGCTGAGTATTGTTCACACACCCTAGTCTCTGTAAGTCGCCTTGGATAAAGGCGTCTGCTAAATAAACAAATAATAATAATAATCACTACAACCTACACCTTCTCTTGTTTTATTGCTTACAAATATACTGTTTGGATTTTAAATTGGAGTTTAATAAGAAAGCTGAAGATGGTTGCCAAATCGGTCTATCATTTTAAAAAGGTGTGTGAGGCTAATCTGATGGCTTTCAAATACGGGGCAAAAGATAATGTTGTTGAAAAACTGCTTAAACCTGATTTAGATCACTAAGTGTGCGTATTCAAAAAGGGGCTATGAAAAAAGAAATGTGAACTGCCCCTTTTAAAAACAACGCTGGTAGTGACCTAAGTCATGATTTGAACCCCACGTCAGGTTGCTCGGTTGTTGAATTGAACCCCTTGTTTCTCTCACAGGCGACTCGCTCGGGGGGGGTTGTGGTTCTGGTTGGCCTGGGTCCGGAGATGATGAACGTCCCCTTAGTGAACGTAGCTGTGAAAGAGGTGGACATCAGAGGCATCTTTAGATACTGTAACACGTAAGCCCTCTGGTTACACACATTAACATTTCCTACAGTGCAGCAACCAGCGCACATGAAATCACAACTCAAAACTCAGATTCATGGGCTGCTGCTCCCGAGCACATGATAAACCACAGATTTGGATTGATGTGCAAGTACCATTTTAGAGAGTACGTGTGAGGAAGCTATATCCAGTCTTATATTTCACATTTTTCTCTTTTTTTATTTTGACGTCCAGAAAGAACTGTAGAGTTTTCAAAAAAAAATCTGAGAGGGTTTCTTTATTTCCTGATGTAATGTTGACATAAATTATTTTAACATGATGCATGTTGTCATTTATAGATTATACAAGGTGCAGGTGAACTAAAGGTAGACATTGTAACACCAGTATTGAGATTACTGGGAAGTGTATCAGTGTACTGTAGGCAAAATAGAAACTGTTGCAATTGTTTGTGTATCACTGTCAATGTTAGCTTTACATGGATATGTCTTGGATTAATCCTGTTAATGATTAAAAGCATCATCAGCACATACTCCACGCAGACTTTTATAAGGAAATGATGTATAAATGCTCTTAGGTCAAATAATGTTGGTAGATGCTTGTAAGACCGGTATTTTAAGTATTGTGTCTAGAGTTCATTCCAGGAGGCTGTGTGGTCCAGTGGTTAAAGAAAAGGGCTTGTAACCAGGAGGTCCCTGGTTCAAATCCCGGCTCACTCACTGACTCGCTGTGTGACCCTGAGCAAGTCATTTAACCTCCTTGTGCTCCGTCTTAGGGGTGAGATGTTGTTGTAAGTGACTCTGCAGTTCACACACCCTAGTCTCCGTAAGTTGCCTTGGATAAACAAATAATAATAATATAGTTTAAATTGTTTTGGATTGTGTATTCAATTTGTAACTCTGTACGTGTCTGCTGTCTACATATCTTGACTTCAGTTTATATACTGATTCTTTTCTGTATGTTACCTGTGCCTATGGGAAGACACCACAAACAGACACAGGCAGCAGAAGATACAAAGCCACATTGCAATACAGTACTAAAGCCTTCCAAATCAACGTAATAAAAAATCCCAAAAGTGCTCAGAGTCATTTATGCAAAGCTGGAATGCAGTCAACCAGTTGTGGAAATGGTTTCTTTTTTTAAACATTATTATAGGGATGCTCTTTAGCCGTTCACTTTCAAAGTGTTCAAAATCTTGCTCAAAATCTTTAAAAAAAAAAGTCCCGGTTTTCAACCTCTTCATATAGCACGACACACTCTGAATACCTTTTGTGAAACTAACGTAAACAACGGCTTTCAGTTTATGGCACCTGCAGTGAAAACAAAATAAAAAACAAGGTTCGACGGGTGAATAAGAACATTCTTTTTATAAAGTGATTGACACAGGCGTACGTGTCTCTTCCTCAGTGCGCTGTGCATTTTCATTTCGTTTATGTTCAATATGAATCTACAATTGTGTGTAATACGCTTATTTTGTAGCTGTTTCAGTCCTGGCGGGATATAGCCCAGACAGAGCAGCGAAAAGTTCATCCGAATCCACCAGGTTAAACCACATTAACAACGTCAATAAATAGAGCCTGACGCAGTGAGTAAAAAAGAAAGAAAGAAAGAAAAATGCTAAAACATTTTTAATGATTTAATTTATGGTTATTATTATTATTATTATTATTATTATTATTATTATTATTATTGAACTCAATATAAAAGTATGCAATGTGTATATAACACAATTTGGCAAGTTAAACTAATTAGCCACAAATTATACACCCGGGAGTTTACTAAAATTAGTTAGCTGCTACAAAAAAAAGATAATACTAAGAGCATTTAAATAACCATTAAAATACCCTGTGTTTAAATGGTTTAATTAGTCTCATTTAACAGTGTGTCCCGGTTTTGAGCTATGACAGTCTGGTCCCCCTAGCACTGTGTTCTCTGCACAATGCAGGCTTGATAGTCAGGTGGTCTCTCAACTTCTATTCAATATCATTTTTAGAAGTCCAGTGTGATGTTTTGGTTAGTTATTCATAGTTTAAATGTAAAACATACAGTAAAGTGTTATTATCGAGCAATGTAAAGAACCACTCTCATAAAATACCCTTCCGTAATGGTAATCATGCATTAGTCAGCTGTATCATATGATTCATCCAGTCGTACCACAGAAGAGAAAGGCTAACCACGCTACTCAGATCATTTTTGGTCCACCCTACTTCTTTTCTTCAAAACCACAAATTCATTCACAACGTATGCACAATATTGCACGTTAAGTGCAAGCTTTGTCATCCTCAAACTTAAAAAAAACTTCTCCTTTTAGTTAGTTTAATTTCCTGTATGTTCTGTATGCACAGCCCCCCTCTTTTACTAATCACTGTATCTCCTGATTCCAAACCTCCTCTTCAGCTGTGTCCTCTATGACCCTACAGACCTCGACCAGGTGATCAGGGAGCAATGACAAACTCATCACCCCATCACTGGCTCTTTCCTGTATAAAATGATTCTCCAAAGACTGTATCCCTCAAACCAGGGTCCTGGGGCCCCACAGAGAATGCTTTTCACCCAAGAATAACAGTGTTCCCAGAGTCATATTCCTAAAATCATAAAATGTACTCTCTATGTAATGTTTAAACAGTGATCTTACAGTTTACATTTCACTATAAAGTCTGATACCAGACAAACGGACATTTGAAACCTGGAGTTTCACGGCAATCACGATATAAAACCCAAGTAAACCATTCAAACTTCCCATTTGATGTCTGTTCTTTCGCTTATGTGGTTGAGGGGGAAAATAAAACAGTTTATTGCCGGCTTTTCATTTTTCTGTGTTTTGTGCTTCAGATGGCCGATGGCAATCGCAATGCTTGCTTCCAAGAAAGTGGATGTGAAGCCCCTGGTCACCCACCGCTTCCCGCTGGAGCAGGCTCTTGAGGCGTTTGAAACAACAAGGAAAGGGCTGGGAGTCAAAGTGATGCTCAAGTGTGACAAGAGCGATCAGAACCCGTGAAGGAACAGAGACACAGTGCAGAGGGAGTCCTGAGACTAGAATAACCTTATGCTTATGGATTGAGAAATCAAACTAGGTGTCACAGTGAATCGACTTGTCCTAAACATTATCAATGCAGCTTTTTGCAGATTCATTGTACTGTAAAGATTAAGATTCTGGAGGGTCTAATTGTGTAAATGGGGCTTCTAAATTTAAATTCATAAAAGTCATTGGTAATTCTTGAGGAATGTAATTGCATGTTCTAAGAAATACATCGCCTCATCACTTTGCTAATTAGTGTACTTTGCAAGGACAGGGCACATAACTCAGGCTTTTTTATTGTGACAAATCCATTATTAAGCAGATATGAGAATGAATTTTCTGATCACGCAGCATATCTGCACCTGTATGATTCTTGACTAAGAATTGGAAATGTCATGTTGAACATTAACAGATATTTGCAATCTCTAGTTTAATAAAATAATAATTAGGGCTTGAACTTTTCGGTTTTTATTTTCCAAATCTCTGCCTCCCTTTGTTGTTAAGCTATCTCTGCATCCTAATAAAGAGAAAACTGCTAATTACAGACTGGGTTTAAGAAAATTTCTTTTTTTGCTACAAATCAAGGAGATTTTAAATGTACTAGCCATCAGTGTAGACTCTGTACTGGGTATTTTTTGCTGAAAAGAAAATCTGGCAGGACAACACTGTTAAACGAGTGAAAATAACAAAAGCACAACGATAAACTTGGTGACTGCAAGAATGAAATGCAATTAGGATCAGTGATGAACAATTAATGTAATTTGTCACGTCTGTTTGAAATAAAAATTAAAAATGAAACACAAAACAAATCAAAACATGTTATAAAATGTCAAAGATTTATTTGGCAGAAAATAAAATACACTGTCCCCAAACATTCCCAATATTTTAATTTTATTATTTCATCTGAATAAATCCCATTTAAACATGTATTTGTAGTTACAGCCCTGATTGTAGAGTTGTTCATATTCATTTCAATATATAACACACATCTATTGTTCTCTTAACATTCTATTAAAAATCTTTATACTCACACATGCATCAGTGCTTGATTTACAGTACAACATTCTACAGATTTCTGCTAAAGCTTTAATCACATTTGCCTATTAATATGGTTTAATTTCCATATTTTATTATTGTAATATAAACTCTCAACACAACATAGTCTCAACAAATGCGTGTCACGTCACAATTTGAAATGGTGTTTTATAATGCATATGCATTTAATTATTGCATAATCCACATCAATGCTACCTGCTGGGACTGGTACAGTATCTCTCAGCTATGTAACAAAAGCTCAATTGACATAGCTGTTTACACCAGTCTAATTTTCAGGGCAGATCCCTGTTAGTGGCATAAAGAGAAAGTGAAGAAATTGAGAATGCTTGTAAGGCAGTCGGGCAAGGCAAGGCAAAGGCAAGCGGAGAGAAATCAGTGATTGCAATGGTAGAAACTAGCAGTTAAGCACGTAGGAGCAATTCATTTAAGAGTGATGAGTAGTTTTGCAGCATTTAAATAGTTTGATCTCTGTAAATGTGTCGCCTTCTTGTCTTGCCTGGTTGTCTCTTTAGTTGTTCAGTTCTTGATCTTGTAAAAATGAAACAGGCGTGTTTTTTTTTTTTTTAATATATATTACAGGCTGTGGTGAAACACTTTGAGAAGAGCTCGGCTGGTTTATTCCTTCATTAGGAGTGTTTCGTAGCCTGCAGTCTAGAAGTTCTCGTAGTGGTGGATGAAGTGAGCGTGGTCCTGCTTGTTTATCTGCTGACAGGCTTTCTCCACATTCTTTGTCAGACCTGGAGGGCCACAGCTGAACACACCGATTTTTCCAACCTAAATAGTATGGGACAAAAAAAAAAAGAAGCCAATTACAATCGATTATCAAACAGTATAGCTTGGTACGTGACAATATGAAACGCTCCTACTGTTGTATCATGTATCCGTTTTGGAGCAGTGTACGTGTTTTAACCCAATGAAACATTGAAGTATTGTGCTCTTGCTACCTGACGAGAAGTTACAAGCTTACCTCAGGATGGACTTCTTGCAGAGAGTTAAAAAACGGGACGAAAGGAGGGCGTCCAAAGTGAGTGATAGCGCGGAGCCCAGTGAACAAACTGCGGTTTAATACCTTCTGGAAATGGCGTTCACAGATGTACTGAAAAAGAGAACAGGTGTGTGAAGTTAGAGGAAGAGTTGTGGTCTACATGGAGCAATTGGATTTATGATCACAAGTCAGGACAGAAGAATCTAGTAAAGTGAAGGAGGCATCATCCACAACTGGAGTGAAGAAGGAACCATCCATTAAGAGATACTTTCAAAGGTGGACCTCACAGGTCAGCAGATTGCTACCTACCAGCATAGTGGTCCTGAGGTCAAACTTCTCAGCCAGCTGGGTGATGTAGATGTGCACTGAGACCAGGTTGTTTGAATCGTTCATCTCCACCTCTTTGATAATGTCCATCAGCCACTCAAACTGACGCTGCGTCCTTGTCACCCAGATAAAATAGATCTAGAGAAAGAAAAATGCGGAAGCATTAGGCTAAAAGCAGCAGGCCATTCAAACTCAAGACTTGTGGTATTTTTTTTTTTTTTTTTTTTTAAACAAGGATGTGGCTGTTTAATTCTCACAACTCGACTTGCATTTGAACTGCTGTAGCCTGCTACCCAGCAGGTAGCATTGATTTAAACAATGGCCTAAAATAATCCTAATTTTCAATATTACTTTGAGGGGGTGTCTGCACAGTAAGCAGATGACAGATTTACCTTTTTGCATTGAATCTTGCAGTTGATGGAAGACTTGAAAACAAGGTCCTTCAGGATGGAAGCAAAGGGTGTGACCCCTATTCCTCCCCCTACCAACACTGACACTTCATAATTGTTCCATTCTTGGTGCCCCTCACCAAAGGGTCCATCCAGGTATAACTGAGGAGGAAACAGACAAGCACTCTGGTTAGCGCTAGAACAAATGTGGATGACTTGCAGGAAAGGTTGCCAAGCACAATATGTGTAGTAAAGCATTATAAACATGACACTATTGTAATGCAGTTGGTAGTCTGACTGCGTGACTCACTAACAAAATGCAGTTTACCTTAAGTTCCTCATTCCTTGTAGATCCACTTACTTTTGGATAGCTGCCCAGCTCCGAGATGACCTCAGGGGAGTAGGTTTCTCGTAACTTCGTGGTCCAGGGCCCCACTGCCCTGATGTGAAGGCTGAGCCTGTCTTCATGAGGGGCTGAGGTCAGGGTAAACGGATGGTACTCATCAGTTCCTAAGACCAGGCAGGCAATTCTCACCCACTGCCCAGACTTGTACTCGAAATCCTGGGGGCGCTTGAACTCCAGGTGCGTGACCCCTGAAAAAAAGCTCACATTTTATCAAGGGATCAATATCAGTCAGAGAAAATGAAGCTCTGAACACCTTGTTGTTTCCTAGGCCATTGGGCTGGCAAAGAATGAAGCAATATAGAGTTGCAGAAGAAATGAGACCCATGCCAGGTGCTTTCAATCTTCACACCACGCTACTCCAAGAAAGATAGAAATCAACAATGTGCGTTTAATATTGAATTACTGTGTATGATTGCCAAAGGAAAGAGAACATTCCAAGATCATATCTGACTGGCAAGAAAAAAAAAAATACAGTTTGACATCAGTCTTTGGCTTGCATCATGGAGGTCTTTGCTTTATATATAGAAGACAGATTACTGGGGTATGTAACTGTCAGTGAGCAACAGCCATACCTGAGGGAAGGAGCTCTGCTTTAACCACTGCAATCTCAATCTTTTTCCTGCTCAGGCTGACAAGTTTATCCAGCAGATAGAGGATAGCAGGTACTAGGAAGTAGATATAAAACTGTGGCTGCTGAATGAGGGCAAAGCTGCCATGAATGATGATCTGTGGCAAAAAAAAACAAAAAAAACAAAACACACGAAAAATATGGTCACTTAAAATCGTGTAAAATCTTACATTAAAATATAGCTCACCAGGGATTATTTGCTACACGATTCCATAGTCTCAGTGTTTGCAACCTCTATATCGTATAGGAATTAGGAAACCTTGAACGTCAGTAGTCCTGATTGTTTAACCTATTTGTTTAGGAACAGAAACATTTATTTATGCACCAGAGTCACCTTTAAACTATTAGGAAAAGCCTCTGAGACATTAAATGACACACAACTGGAAAGTGAAGCACTGTTGGAATCACTGATGGTTTCATATAATGTAGCATTTGTGGCAGTGGCACTGTATATTTACCAGAATATACATCAGGACGTAGAGGTGATGTGTGATCCAGAATCCTCTGAAACTGATGCGTCGGAAGTAATGGGAAGCAAAGACATACATAATGGCCAGAACCAGGAGAAGGATAACTCCAGTGGATCCTGTCAAACAAGAGAGACTCAAGATCATTTGCTCTTTAAAAACTACCGACATATTCAGCGTATTCAGGTTTGTCACCTGGACATGTACAGTGACTTGTTTGGTCTTGGCTTTTTCGTCTTTACAAATTTTAACCTACCTGGAACAGTTTCAAAGAACCACCAGTAAAACTTCTGAGGTAGTTCAGACCTGCAGTTATCAAAACAAAAACATGAGTTAGGAATCTGGCTTCCAATGTTTTCTTTTCTTTTTTTTTTTGGTGATTGTGAAATTAGTCACTATAAAAGGCAAAAGGCTTCTTGGAAAAGCTTTTGAAGTTGTCAGTACAACTAAGTTAAAAGCTGTCTGTTAGAAAAAAAAAAAAAGTAATTTGATATTTTTTTAATCCTTCCTCACCTAAGCAATTATCCAGGTTGTTTAAACTTTGCTATCTGAGGCGACCATTTCAAAGTTATAACACAAGCAAGAAACAATTACTACTCTTACCTGTGACAAGGTTCTTTCCTGGCAGTCTTAGTACAGAAACCATGATCACAGTTGGAAATTAAGTGGAGATAGACTTAGGATAGAGGGAAAGAGACACTTCTTCACAGAGAGTGGTGAGTGTATGGAATGGGCTACCTAGTAATGTTGATGAGACAGAAACACTTGGATCCTTTAAGACCCAACTTGACAAAGTTGTGAGATCAAACCGCTACTTGGAACCCGACAAGCTTAGATGAGCCGAATGGCCTCCTCTCGCTTGTAAACTATGTTCTTATTAATGTTGTTGTTTTTATTTTATTTTTTACTTTAAAGCCAAGAGATGTTTCACACCGACAGAATGCATTAAAAAAGAACAGAGATTAAACCTTGACTTACCCATCGTTAAAGAAAACGTGTGGGAACATGCAGGCCAAGATACTTAGAGGGCTTATGGAAAAGATATACACATTCACTACATGGCCCAGACTGTGGAGAACTGCAACAGAAAAAAACAAAAGGGACATGCCAGCGGGGTCAAACAATGTGTGTTTACGATAAGCATGCGTGAAACAGACCAGCTGGCCTTGAACAATGCAAGCCAGCTGGAGTCTCTTTGGAAATCTTACTGGCGAGCACAATGGCAGACATGGCAATCCAGCGATGGAAGTCCACTGCTGCGTCGAAGGGGATGTAGCAGTTGAGGAAAGTCTCGCGCAGGAAGGTGATCAGGTTCCTGCACATGGTGAGCAGCATGTAGGAGAACATGAAGGAAATTGAGGCTGCCGTCCCCCGAGACACGATGATCCCCACCATGGTGGTCTCTGGTATCCCTGTGGTGTCTGCTTGGATAGCATAGTCTAAAACACAACCCGGTGCAGAATATTATTACAGGACACAAAGCTCTTCTTGGACCAATGACTCTTAAAACAGCATATTTTAGATTGACAAACCACAGAATGACAAAATTATTAGCCTAATCTTATTAGTTAAGAACAGCAGGTGCAGCAGGAGGGTTCGTGCTATTGGGACAAAAAATATCAAGTAGACACTAATGCAAGTATTAACAAGGTCTGATTCTAGAAACCTGAAAAGATGCTGCTACAGATTGATGTTATTAACACTTACGGTAAGATCGTTCCACAAGTACTCCTGCTGAAATGCCGTAGAAAATAAGAAAACAGACAATGTGGCGCCGGTAGTTCTCAATAAAGCGCTTAAACTGCTGGATCTTGTGGTGAACTTTGCTCCTGTTGTATTTCTCTCGCTTAGCTTCAGTGTACAGGTGTGGACGGTGCTGATTGGGCCTGAAAAGAAACATTTAATGATGGTGGTTCTTCTTAACATACTGTACTTACAATACTACAGAGTCATCAAGACTAGTCTGCTTTAGGCCTTCTATGGTCTTAGGAGCTATACATGCTTGTGTCTTCAAATGTTTAACAGGAGCTCAATTTACAATGTTCTACAAATATATCAACCTGTAAAACAGCTGTTCTTGGGACCACAAGCAATAGGACATGCCACTACAGTTACCTGCGATTATTCATCTTCCAACTTGTTATTAAAACAATAAATGAGAACACTTTTACCTGCTAAATCTACAACATGTAGCATTTGCAATTTTTTTAATGACATACAAGGAACACCTCATATCTCCTCATACGCGAAAAAAAGCCTTCTCACTCATCAGAGTACTATTTGTGGCTTCAATAAGCTAATATTTCAGACCCAGGTACTAATTACTACTTCTAGAGGAGAACTTGAGACCAGCAGACATTATTTCACTTACAGCCGTCATTGAGGGAGTAACTACAGGTTACCACTACTTAATCCAGATCAAGATACAGCACTTACTCAATCTTTAGGATTCCAGTGCTATTAAAAAGCAATTCAAACACGTAACCAAGTATTTTTTTTTTTTTTAGGTCGGTAACTTCAGTGCAACGGCCAATAAACTGTTCAAAAGTACTTCCAGCTTACCCACTTTGACAGGATAGTCAAGTTGATATTTGTCAAATACATTTGTATAAAATCAATAGTTTATCGGATAATGACCAAATGCAATCCGTAAGGCCTCTGTGAGGTTTGGAGCAGATGAAACACACAGAAGGAATGCAAGCCGTTTCAGAAATTCTAAGCTTTTATTTCAAACCAATACCAGTCTCTCTACCAGTGTCGATCTTCCCAGCTCCATACATACAAAGGAGGGTACTTGAATTAAGCTTTTTGAAAGGAACCAGAATGGGTTTTAAGTATTGGATGGCCAGTGATGGTTATTGCTTAGGCTAGATACTATGAACATTGCTTTGAGGGACATGCACTAGCACTGATGGTTTTAATGTATAGATCACACATCAGATGCATTCACACAAATAGTTATTTCATTTGTCACCACAGTTTTCCATTTTAGTTGCTACTACAGAGACCCAGAGTCTCGACCCAGTCTTATATTACAAGATATTTGGTTGAGTGGTTTTAGCATAACATAATTGCAATTATCTATTTCTCATTTTTTTTTGTTATGTGGTCCTTTTCTAAAATGCCATCAGGTAGTGCCACCATAATTCAAAATCACCCCTAGCTTCAGACATGACTTACTTTCCCATCATTCTTCTCCTGAGCGCCTGCCCCTGCTGCACCACTGTACTAAAGTCACCGTCTTGCATGTCTGTGTCGTTGCAGCAGGAAGAACTGGAATTTACAGAAATTAAACAGTACTGCAGGTCAGAGTCAGGTTAAAACTACATCCAGCGATTTTCTAAGATTATTATATTATTATTGTTGTTAACTATAAAGTATAACATTATCATTGGGTTTCACATTGCCCAATTAGCAATGGTCCTGGATTACCCAAGATAAACATCAGGTAGTGCTGATCAGGGTCTATGATCCTAGTATGTGGTTTTGTATCCCTTATCAATGAGCATTATAAATTAAAATAAGGATTTCCCTTTTCATTTGACTTTATTTTAGGATTATAAATTACCTGCAGTCCTTATCTTTGGTAATGAAAGACACCCTGTTGTACATTTGTTGTTTGTTTTTATCCTGAATCTCAATCCCTGAAAATAGAAAAGATATTAAAAGCCAAGATCCAAGTGCTTCTATATCACTACCTTTGTACAGAAAGAGACACAAGGAGCACAAAAGCATACTGAACTTTGAATTGGAAAGTTTCACAAGCTCCTTCCCCTTCATGGGTAACAGTAACGAGTCTTTCGAATGGGTCGCTATGAGCTGCTTTGCCAACAGTAACTGGAGATTTGCAACATACCACAAGTCATCACTATACGTTTCTACAAGAGTCATTGTAAGAGAGTTGTACACACTACAATCACCTAACACTTCCAGAGATGACGGATATTTCTTTTTTATTTTATTCTGGACTCTAACCTTTCACATTGAGCTGAGCAAACTGCAGTTCCTTTTCATGATCCCGGAGCAGGAAGTGAAAATCCTCCCAGGTTATCTCCTCCTTGTCCTGGAACCCTGCCTCCCTGAACATGGACTCGATGACTTCCTCGCCCTGGGACTTCGACAGGCAGTTGGAGATCTCAATGAAGGATCTAAAGCAGGGGGTGAAGGGTGCTTAGTGTCAGCCATTGGGCTTTAACTTGTAATTTATTTAAAGTCTGTTGGAACCTTTTTGAAAGTTTACCAAAGTATTTTTGCACAGTGTTTTTGCTGTTGTAGCATGCTTTTCCCATGCATTTACCATAGTTTACCCTGGTTTGCCATGTTTTTTAAATATGCTTTACCATACCTCGCTATTCTTTACAATGCTTAACCTACACTTTACCATGTTTTTACTATGTTTTATTACACTTTTCTGTGTTTTTACTATAGTATACTTTTATAAGGGAATGGGTGGAAGCTGTTCTAGACTGTTAAAGAAATCAACAACATCCTAGAACAGAGTATATCAAATGTTTCAGATGTGGCTTAAATGGCTATTGATTTCACATTCCCCGGCAAGACAAACACCTGTTCATTTTTAAAAACCAGAGCCAAAACGTACTGCTTATTTTGCAATATTATATCATGCTGAGCCCTTGGATCAAGGTGCCAAGATACATTGGAAGGTAGTTTGTTTGGTTTGTATTTAGGTAACAGATTTTTTTTTTTTTTAAATGAATGAATTGGCTCACCTCAGTAGCCTGGAAAATTCCGATTTAGACAGAAATCCATTTCCGTCAAGATCGTACATTGTGAACATCAACTTTGACTTTTCTGCTGGTGAGCCTGTTCAGAGGAAACAAGATGAAAAGAAATATCTTACACGGGTGTGGTAGAGCCAACAACTCCCAACTGAACTCTTCATCTCTCCATTAACAAAGTGCAAACATCGATCTGGCCAACCCTTACTGGAACTGTGCGGGATTTTATACAAAACATTTAATGGGCTATTTTCTTATGATAACCCTTTATTTCCTCATAGCTTAATTGTCATTTCAGTATACCTAAAGCTTTGCTGTATTATAATGCTAGTGCGTGTGGTTTGAGGGTTGAGAACACAATCCCTGTTTTGTGAGATCCCTACAATCACAGAGAGCTATTTGATCTATGTGCTAAGCAGACTTATGCATTAATAGTATGGACTAAGTTCTGATTCACACATCGGAAAACAGCAACTCAGTGTACAACCAATGCAAAAAACTAGCTAAACCAAATTAATAATAATGCAGCCTGATTCAATAAACCTTGGATCTTGAACTTTTTTTCCAAAACTGTTCTTCACTATGAATTCAGAACATTGGATGCAAAGTTACCTTTCATGAAGATGACTATGATGTCCATGAACTCCCGGAAAGAGAGGTACCCATTGCCGTCTTTGTCTGCAAGTGAAAACATGGCTTCTACAAACAGAGAGTCTGCTTTGAGCCCCAGTGCTTCAGCAAGCTCAGTCCCGGTCAACTCACACAGGAGGGCCTCCTTGACTTTCTTTGAAGTGACGAGATTTAAATCACCGGCATCTGATTTTTCAATGTCAAGCACCTTAAGATCAGGGAGATGGAAAAGTGAACGGTCACAAGATGAAAGTGTGGATTTGTTGAATGTTGATTTGTCTGCAGCCAAAATGCTCCAGGAACACCAAAATGTATATTGCATATTGATTTTTAAATGTAAAAAATAGTTGACTAATTTATTAACATCTTCATTAACATCAAGTAAAATTACATTGGAACGTGAAAGAGACATTATATCATTTATTTTTTTTATAGTTTTGAAGGTACTGCATCTGAGCTCCAGTAAGCTGTGATTGCTTAAAACACGGAGGACCACACAATTTCCCTTTCAGACAGAACTCAAAAGAAACAGGAAGGCATTGTGTAAAGCTTCCATTGAAGGATTTACTTCTGTTTTAAATTTACCTGGGCAAATGCGTGTCTAAAAAATGTGTCTAGAATTTGGCTTCTCTGCTGTTTGGTCACAGCCCCCTTCAGCAGGTCTTGTTTTCCTGCCTCTGTGATGTTTAAAGCCACCTCAATGTTCCGCATGTACGTGTGGAGGTGTGACAGGAAATCTGCTCGCTTGCATTCTTCATCAAAGAACAACACCTAGAAAAATACATGTGGGATAATGCAGCTCCCGGATGATACAGGCTTAGCAAGACAATACCAGGAATTCAGGCCAAAGATAGATGTGGGATAATGCAACTCCCGGATGATACAGGCTTAGCAAGATAATACCAGGAATTCAGACCAAAGAGGCGGCTTTGCTGTAAATTAAAACCCACACTGGTACACTCAAGACAGACACCAGATGGAAAGTATAGGAAGTTGAAACTTACTGATGTTAATAAAAAAAAAACATGCTTTATATTAACTGGTCAATAATTAACAAGTATAGCAGAGTCATTGATAAGGTCAATCATCTGTATTAATTTGTACTATCCTACCTAACAATCATAATTACAGTGAATTACTTCCCTGGGAAACATTATAGAGCTGGTAAAACAGCGCAAAACACAGTTGCACGGCTCACCAGGTCATACTCCTTGGGAATCTTCACAAGCAGTGCTTTCTGGCCTTGGTTGTTGGATTGGATGATATCCAGGTGGCTCCGGTTGTTCAGGTTCACGGCTCGGACTGGGCAGCGCCGGGTGTCCAAAACTGTGATCCTTTTGTTGGTATCGTATCTGAGGCTGACTTGGCGGAGTGGTTCCTTAGGTCCCTGCCACTCCGACGCTGCCAAACAAAATAAAATCAAATGGCTGTTTGGACAGCAGCCACGTTTCCTCCGAAATATACCCAACACAGTAGCATGTTGGATCCATCCGTGAGAAAGTCAATGCTTTACACATCAGCATAAAATGGGCAGGCCACAAACGGAGCACAGCTTCCCAGCTGATCTTTATATTGTGATTTTGTGGGTTTAGATTGTGAATCTGTATCAAATGGGATTTGACAGAACCAAAAGCTGGGTGGCTTTTAGCATTCTGCTAGGGTGGGAGTCTCTTTAATATGCTTCCATTTAATTATTTTATATGAAATATGTTTAGAAGTTGTCCTTGACTGATACTAGCAAAATCTGTTAGTTTTGGGGTGAAATCACTCCATTTGGGTGGTAAAAACTAGGCTTTATTTGGTTTAATCCTACAATATGACTCAGTTTCAATTACAGGAGTGAGTTTATTAAACACTGTATTCACCCACACAGCTATAGGTGTGTCCATGGATCACCAGTTGTCTAGATTTATTATGAAACTATCCTATTTTACTTTACTGGATTAAATCAAGATATTTCAGTCCACCAGAACAGCTGCAGATATACAGTTTGAAAAACTCTGAAGTAACAACCCCCACGTTTCCCTGTAACAATGTACCTGTTATTCCTTCCCCGAGCTCCACCTTCTTATTCACGGGTTCCTGCTTCTTCTGGTGCTTCTTGAACTTGGACTTGCGGAAGTAAGCCACGAGGTAGGCTACAAGGAAGCTGCCTGTGAGCAGACAAGTCAACACTATAGAGCTGGTATTCAAAGGGATGCAAATGCCAAGCAAATAAATGATTCTTTGGTGTCACCCAACACCTGAGACACTTTAAACAAACCTGTTATCCTCCAGCACAGAAAGAAAAAAAACCTTCTGTAAAATACTTCATGGCAGAATGGCATTAGGGTCCGGCATTTCTTTAACTACCTTAATTAACAAGTTGTCAGTGCCTGCTATGTCATTTTATAAAATTGACAACATAATATAAATTTACCTTTGATTCTAATGGCATTACAATATTAAATCATATGACATAATATCCTACTAATCTTGTGATTGAAACCTCTTTTACAGACTCGCCTCACTAGTAATCATTGTGAGAATGATCTACATGGTACATAAAGGACATGGCTTCAGAAATGGTCTACAAGTAAATCAACACTGGATTTAACAACACGATTGGTAAAAAGTCCACAAAGAAGATTTGAAATGTATCCAAATGCATGCAAAGAGAATTGAAATGGTCAGTACCTAAAGGAAAACAGAGGAGGACTGCAAGTACAAACCCGAAGCCGACTGGACTGCCTTCGAAATAATCAAAGGTAGTGACATTAGTGCAGGGGTGCAGGACTTCCACAGTTAACTGCCTGGGCTGAGGACAGGGATCACCTGAAACACACAGGCAACTGATAAAGAAAGGTGCAGGAGCCAGGAACTACAACTTATCTGAATCACGCTCTGTCTAATCAACTGACATCCTTGCGAAATGTGTTTGCCATAGAGGCCCAGTAAATATATGACATCATATTAGACAACTGCTAAAAGTCAATAAATATAGTCATTTATTTGTACTGGCAATTAACAAATGGTACATATCACTTAAATTGGTCCAAGTGATTATAAACATGTTACTAACAATTATAGATTACACAATACTAGGCAGCTATATTCCTGTGTGAACTCGGTGTACATGATGTACTGTATAGAGATAATAACATATCATTACATACCGCTGTGTAGTTTTCCATATACTTAAACTGACAAATTGAAAAATGTGACATTTTAAAATCTAACATGAAATACTGTACTACTAGTATGGCTTCTGGTAGATGTCTTTGACTACATGATGTTAACTACAAGATATAGATTACGTTACTACAGTTATTTTTTTTTAATTGTCTCAATCCTAAAATTCTAGGTGATGCAAAACTTTTGGCCAGAGCTATGTTTGAAAACCTCATTACCGTATGCCAAACAGATCTATTTGAATCTTTTTGAAGGTGCACCGTGTAGTCTTTTTCAATGTTTGTCTGCTAGACTAAAAAGTCTCTATCACACAGATTTTTTTTAAAATTAAGATGGTGACTTTATCAATGCGACTTTGTGGTAGTGAAATGCTAAATTGTGCTCTTTCTAAATAAAACATCACCCTTGGTGTTTTCATTTGTGCTTGACAGATTACATGTACGGACCCATGAGGTTTTCTCGCTCCGACCTGGTTTCTCTGAGTATTCAAAGGGGGAGGGACAGTGGGCTCCCCAGCTACAATCGAGCAAGAGAGGGTTTTGGTCTCAAACCTCTTCAGAGCTGGGAGGAGATAAACCCTGAACTGTACAAAACAAACCCCAAGGTAAGAGAAGAATAAACCTTTTAAAAAGTTAAAAGATTCCATGCAACCATAACAATGCTTACCCTTTTTCCATAGAAAGACGTTTTCTTGAATGTGTTCGTCACCAGCATTAATCACTGCAACAAGCACGTCATGAAATGTTGTGTTGCGAATCGTTTGGATTTCTTTATCTGTGAAAAGACTGAGAAGAACAGTTTGTGTTACGTTTTCAGAGACGACCTGGGTACTACTTAGTTCTATCCTGCCACTTCACTAAGCACAGCAGGTCAGCTTGGTTACTCCCATGCCTGGAACTTGCTTGGGGTGTCCCCAACGGATGGAGATTAAACAAACTGAACATAGCTACTGTCATTTTAAAAAGCACAAAGGAATTGAGGTAGGCAAGAAGGAATACAGGAGTTGCACAGATTAGTGAAGTTGAATTAGATTCATTAAAAGCAAAATGAAAAGCATATCCATGGTTACCCATTCTGTGTGTTCTGGAACCAGAAGCGGTCTCCGTTCCGTAAACGCTCAAACTGGTCCAGAATGATGGCACTAAACAGCTTCCCAGGGTTGCCGTTGGACTCTAGGAGACCACCCGGAAACAGCTCTAGTTTGGAGGTGTCGTTTCCATAGAGATCAGCCAGTTCCTGGAACAACTGCGGGTGACAGGGGGCAGGCCATCATTTTACACACTTTTTTTTTAAAAATTTTTTAAAAGAAACCCTTAAGTGTTTACTGCGTAAACGTAGGTACCCACGTCCTTTACGCACACATGGTTTTGTACGGGGGTTCCAGACGTCCTGGGAAAAGAGGGATTGTCACTGTTTTCATACAGAAACAGTAAAATGTTAAATTGTCTCGCTTTTGCTGTTGTGTTCACATTTTTAATATTCAAAAACAAAACAAACAGTCTTATGGGATTACTTGTTTCATAATTCTGATTATGTGTTTAATAATTAATTTAAAACTTCCTGGATCATATTTTTTATTGCATCTTGGTAGTGCCACCAGCCAAGTTAGCCTTTTAAACGAGTCCCTATTGTGTTTTGATTGTCACATTCAGATCAACCAATTAAATGGCAATAGCTGATGTTTTTCTAACCTGGCTTTTTGTAACATGTTTTGGCCAGATGACAACAGGAAGATCTGCAATAAATACACCTGATGTTTAACTTTCAAATTATGATTGTGTTATTATGTACAGTTATTTTAACTGCTTCAGGAGTTGCTATGGCATCAATTCATTGAATCGCCCTGTTTTTCACTCAAGAAAAACTCTGGTAACCCTACTATGTACTTTATTGGGACCCCAAAAATGTTCCCCTGGGACCTTCAGTTTTCTTAGTTGAGTCCTGGACCCTTAATGGGAAAAAGTTTTGGAGGGCACTGATAAAAGCATAGCAAGATGTAGCAAAGCATAATGGAAACTGTGTGAATCACTGGGAACTATCTGAAAAGTACAGAGAAAAAGCAGCAAACAAATGATTATATACTTTTATAAGGGGGTAGCAAGGTATCCTTCTCTTACTTTGGGGTTTGTTTTGTACAGTTCAGGGTTTATCTCCTCCCAGCTCTGAATAGGTTTGAGACCAAAACCCTCTCTTGCTCGGTTGTAGCTGGGGAGCCCACTGTCCCGCCCCCTTTGAATACTCAGAGAAACCAGGTCGGAGCGAGAAAACCTCATGGGTCCATACATGTAATCTGTCAAGCACAAACGAAAACACCAAGAGTGATGTTTTATGTAGAAAGAGCACAATTTAGCATTCGACTATGTACCACAAAGACGCATTGAAAAAGTCGCCCTCTTATTCTAAAAAAGATCTGTGTGAAAGAGACTTCTTAGTCTAGCAGACAAACGTTTTCAAAACA
Organism: Acipenser oxyrinchus oxyrinchus; assembly: GCA_030684275.1. Taxonomy (NCBI): domain Eukaryota; kingdom Metazoa; phylum Chordata; class Actinopteri; order Acipenseriformes; family Acipenseridae; genus Acipenser; species Acipenser oxyrinchus. The sequence continues at coordinate 858,619 of JAGXEW010000070.1, forward strand.
CATTGAAAAAGACGAGAAGGCTACCTCTCCTGTGAGTCAGAATTACACGGTGCACCCTCAAACACGTTCAAATTGATCTGTTTGACATACAATAATGAAGTTTTCAAACTACAGCTATTGCTAAATGTTTTGCATCACCTAGAATAAAAAAAATAATGCAAAAAAAAAACTATATGAACATAATTTAGATCTTCTATTTAACATAGTACTGAAGTGTTTCATGTTACAATTTGTCAGTTTTTCATTCAGTATATGGAAAACTGCACAGCGATATGTAATTCAATATGTTGACATAACATTATTCAGCAAGTTTAATTCAACTTACGAAGCAAAATGAGTTCCTTATAGGGTGATGCTAAACTTTTGGCTGTAGCAGTACATTGGTGCAAGAGGCGTTTCCAGGACTCAGCTGGACCTGAATGTTTATTCTTTCCTTTGGTTTTATTGAGTAGATTTAGTGAAATGCTGCCACTGGACATGTAGCTACAGTACCTGACTATAGCCTGACTCAACAAGGCCACCTAGAAGAACGATCCTGAAAGCTCCATGGATGTACTGTACTAAGGTCAGGAGGACCGGCTTTTGTTGCATGTTAAAGAGCTGAGAGTGAGGTTTAAATCTTTGACCTGACAGTGTGATCTACTCCTTGTTTCGAAGGACAGCAAGCTCTGCACTACCTCTCAAATCTTCAACCACAATGTGGTCTTCTCTTTCAGCTATCTGGGATGCCATGCCCATCATTAGATCATCAATATCTTCTCCATTTTTGAGGTTAGGGTTCTACAAAGAAATCCATTAAGGTTATGAATGTATTGATAAAATCCTGTGCTAGTAGAACATATGACTTCTAAAGGAGTCGATAGGCAATAGCTGGTGCCAGGAGTCTTTCAAATGCATCTTTGGGTTTGGCTTTAAAATCAGGGGATTTCCATAACAAAACAAAACAAAACACCAGGAAGAAATATCACCTGAACTGGAATTTACTAAAAGGAAGTTACAGTTACAATTACTGTTATGTATATCGACAACCATTATCATTAAGTCAATGAATCAGATTGCAGTAAAAAAAACATTAACAACAAAAAAAGTACAATAATACTTACCTGACCTAAGCAACAGTAACCATAACGTACCTGTCTGCTCCAGTAGCTATTGCAAACACGGAGAGCTGGAGACTTGCTGCCATCCACATTGGTAATGTCCCGGAACTCACACCTCTTATTTCTGGAACAGGAGAGTAAATCACGTTTTAAGAGATCTAGGAAATGTGACACTTCATAGATGTTTTAATATTCTCTATTTTTTTCAGTACCTCATATAGACTCCAGGGGGCACCATGGTGGCACCAAACTGCATGGCAGCAGCCTGGAATTCTGGGGATATCCCTGAGTCCACATACTTCTGGTAGCCTAAAGAAAAACATTATATATACAAAAATAATAAAATAATTACCTCACTATATAAATACAAGTAAATGAATTTCCATGGCATCAAAACCCTAGAAGTACCTCCACTGTTTGTTTTCAAACACATTTCCTTGACAAAGGTGTGTTAAATAGACCAAAACGCTGGGAAGTGGCTCTTTGAGCAAAAACTGGGTTGTTGTGATAAGTGACTACAATTGATTGTAACTTAGTCCTATACTACAAGCTACATTCAATTCCTCTGTATAGGTTTGAAAAGTACCACTGGAAAACAGCCATTTGGTAGGTTTCTATTCTGATGACTTTTTCTTTATGAATGTGATATCCTGATGTCTAAAAATGCGAAAGTACACACAAGTACATCTTCTCACCTGGATATTCTGGTACACTTTGTCCTAGATACACTGGCAGCCATTCATAAAAAACAATATTCTAGTGGAAAAAAACAAACAAAAAACATTAACACCACCAAGAACCTATTTTAGCAAATAAATGTAACGTAATTTAAATACATTTATATGATATTTCATGTCCAGGGTTTTGAACCACAATGATTTCTTGCAGCTGATTTTACTGAAACCATAAAATCATCAATCAAGTTATGGTAAATAAACTTCGATTTTGCTGCTACCTTAATGAATAGAAAATGATGCATATAAATGTTTATTATATCAAAAATATCATTTTCATTTGATCACACCAGACCAAGCATACCAAAAATCTAAAAACCCATTCCACTGGTGATGTATTATTAATAAATACTTATATTTAATAAAAAAGAGGATTACTTTTGTGCTGATATTAAGATGTACTCTTTTTCTCTTGCCTCAGTAATGCGATGAGGTTATCTCAAGTGTTATATCAACATAACCTCCACAAAAATAGGACTTTTAAATTACAGCTTCCATTATTTTCAAAAGCAATAATTAACATGAAAGGCGGTGATGATGGCACGTCAGGTTAAGTTTGTGGGCCACAATGAGTCAATGCTCCATCCTCCACATACGAAGGTTTGAGAATAAGGACAAACCTCTGAACGTGACACAGCTGAAAATCCAGCCAATCATAATTAATAAAGTTACAAACAGACTGAGTTACAAGAGCAGCTTCACCACTTCCATGTCCCACCAATTATGCTACAATCAGGAACACACTGCAAAGGGCAGCCAGCGCTTGAATGGATAACTCAGTAAGATACAGTATGTGGGTGGTATGGAATGGATGGCTCCATTCCATCCCAGATCATCGAACGCACATGGAATGTGTTCTGAAAGAATCCAATCAATAAGGTCTAGAAATCGAGAAAGCTTCCTAGCAAAACACTGTAATTACTAATACTGCATATTCTACCAGTGTGTGTTTTATAGCTATGGACAGACAAAGAGAAGGAGTGGTGATACTTTTTATTGGACTAACTAAACACAAGTTAATCACAAGCTTTCAGGACCTCAAAGGTCTCTTCTTCAGGTGAAAGTAGGAAAGAGAGATTGATGTTTACATTCCCATGAATAAAAGAATTAAAGAATAGTCATGGTGATCCATAACAGAACACATGATCTTGCCTCAATATTATTTTTGATTGTGTGTGTGTGCAAGCGTGCGTGTTTAGCTTGATCTTGATCTTGCAGGTGCACCCAGTCAGATTGTACCTGCCATTGAGAGATTAACAGATATCAACAGGCTGACAGTTTACTCACCTGCAATGCTGCAATGACCCATTTCCTGGCATTCTGAAACAGCTCTTCATCGGACCACAATGGGTGCTTGGCCTTTAGCATGGAAGCCAGGTGATTGTGGTATCTAAACCAGATAACACCCTCCGCTACAATAAAGACATTTTCGTTGCCTCTGGCGTTGCCAAATTCTGTCAAAACATTGACACGGTAATTATAACACTAGACATATTCAGGACACAAATCCTACCATTTTCAACGCTAATTCTAACAATTCCCAGGAGGCTGAATCATGTTTTAAAAGGCTGTGTGGTCAAGTGGTTAAAGGGCTTGTAACCAGGAGGTGGTTCAAATCCCACCTCGCCACTGACTCATTGTGACCCTGAGCAAGTCACTTAACCTCCTTGTGCTCGTCTCTGGTAATTGTAAGTGACTCTGCAGCTGATGCATAGTTCACACACCCTAGTCTCTGTAAGTCGCCTTGGATAAAGGCGTCTGCTAAATAAACAAATAATAATTTAAAATGTTTCTGCCTGATTAAATAGCTGCAACACACACAAAGAGCCTCCCCTTACAAATGCTGCAAATCCAATTTAATATAACCTACTGCCAGTATCAGAAAACATCAAGAGGAAAAAGCTTGAAGTTCCATGTGAACCCGCTTTTCATCTAGATGCACAGGCTCTGTCTAGATGACCAGTTTAATTACTCAGGTACAATAAATTTGGAATGAGGTTTTTGTAGAATCAAGTTAAACCTACTGATTAAGGGGACTAGGACACTTCAGTTTATGTTAAAAATACTGTTTCCAGCTAAACCGACACTTAAGATTTCTATATTTATGAGCACAAATATGACTCATGCAATGCTTAAGAGTATGATTACTGCTGGCCAGGATTTATTTTTGAGCCCAAACACCTGCATCAGCAACTGAAACATTGTGCAAGACCACCTGCTAAAGAAGCCAAAGACAAAGCCTCAAGGATTTCACGTACTGTGTGTTGTTGTTAACGATTCTCATCACAGTAAAATACAAAAAAAACAAACAAGAAGAAATGAAAACACTGCCTTCCACGACTATGCCTTGGGATTTGTAGATGAGTCACAGCTTCCTAACAAAACACTTGGATTACTGAGTCCAGACCTTCGTTAGTGCTGTGGTGACAGATGGGTCTTACCATAAAGCCCTGTGAGTCCGTGCTGCCCTGTTGATGGATCAGCAGAGTTCCACATGAAGTATTTCCCGTCACTTTGTTTCGGGAAGGCTGGGTCTGGCCCGGATGCGAACTTCCCCCCGGTAAAGCTTCGCAGCGCGTCGCACCATGAGTGAGAGGATCCATAGATAGAGCTCCCGTCGATCCAGGCGGTCACGTGGTTTGTCTAAGCAATGTAACACAACTCTGTTAGATACATTTAGCTCTCCTTACTGAACATTCACCCTTTAATATTATAAACACTCCGTATTACACTAATGACCAGATGCTCCCAATATCTTATCTACTTTTAATAGGCATCACATGCATAAGCACAGAGGTAATATTATAGATGCATAGGCCAAGAATAAAACCCCTGCTCCTGCTTTGTGAATTGCAGGCAGTCCAGATCACCTGCTGACAAGTTTAATATCTGCTATAGAAGATGGATTATTAAGCTTGGATGGTGTTGGCATCCTTGATTAGGGTTCTGCTACTTGATTTTAGGTCTGAATCCAGACAGTGGACTGATGGTCCAGTCCAGCTTCTACTGGCTCACTTCACAAAAAAATATTACCGCCACAGCCGGGCCTGAAATGCAAGCTTATCCCAAAGAAATCCACAGCTCAATGAACGGCTATCACTGGCCATCACGCTTGCCTATTAAATTCACCTTACCTTGCTCCGACACATTCTTGCTATTGTTATTATAACAGACTTCCCTTTAAAAGGGTTGTTTTATTGCCTATCTGCAAGAGGTGATGAAAATGATTAATTACAGCAAACCGCCCAGTGCATCTGGATTAAAAAAGTATTCATTCAGAAAGACAGCCCTGTCTCATTAAATCACAACCTGCATTCTGCACAGAGAACAATAAGCTGAAAGGAAAATATTTTTAAATTATTCTCTTGATTGGTAACTGGGTTTTTGTAGGTGCTGGGAAGCTTTAAATATCCCGGTCACTGTGGGTTTCATTGTAATAAACTCGTTGCTAAGCTACCAGTCAGACTGAAATGCTGACCAGAAAAATAGATTTTCTAGGAAATGGTAAAGCAAAACAGAAGCACTCATCTGTTCCTGCAGACAGACATACGCAAGTATGAGCATTATATCATTCAACTGTGACCTCCCTGGGGAACATGCCTGTTCTGATTCTTCATTGCTTTGGAAATGTTCAAATAGCTTCTTCTGGTAATTCAAGAAGCTCATGTGCTTACATTTTTTTTATTTTTTTTTAAAATTAAAATTAAAACACAAACAGGAAAATACGATACATGCCCCTTTCCTCTACAATGAAGCAATTAAGTGAAGTTACCCAATCTAGATGTAATGACTTGTGTAACAGTGCAATAGCTCACATAGTCTATGGGTCCATTGTAAATTACCACACAAAGATTTCTGGGATTTCCCTCAAATACGTTTAACTGCTCCAAATGAAAGAGGCTCCTGTCTTCATTCTTTTCACTATACTGTAACTATTGTTTATCCTGAAATGTAGACCAAAAAAGGAGAGAAAAGATCTGGTGTCACACTAACAATGCTGGTTGAGTCATCCGAACTGGTGCTCTGAATGTGCTGGGCTGACTACCCAGTCACAACCCTTATAAGAGTTTACTGGCAGCAATATCTGATCATTCACATTCACAGTCGAACTTGCTTAAAACGACTAAAATATCAAGGCTATTCAACAGTAAAGTAAGAGCACTACTATTCAGTATTGGGCCAGTAGGGACATTGACTGCAATATATAAATCTTCACCTGTGCTCTAGGGTTGTTTGGGCTCTTTCCAGTCTCCTTGGACCATTGGCTGCGTTGGAATGGGAGGTAGACCTTTCCAGTGTTGCTGGGATCAAAGACTGGGTCTCCCTGGGGCACCTGGATATTCAGAAACTCAGGAGGGCAGCCTGGTCTTCTGGCATCCAGAATCTCAAACACAACATGGTACCCTGAAGCACAACTCACTGTTAGCAAGCAACAATGACCAAGTCGTATACATACTGGGGTATTTATATGGGGAGTTATAGTGACCTATAAAGGGTTTAGCCAAGAATGCATGGCCATTTTCACCAGACACAGTGTATTATACAAAGCTTTTTAGTAGTGCGATATATTATATATAGATATATATATATATATATATATATATATATATATATATATATATATATATATATATATATATAGATATAGATATATATATATATATATATATATATATATATATATATATATATATATATATATATATATATATATATATATATATATATATATATATATATATATATATATATATATATATATATATATATATATATATATATATATATATATATATATATAGATATATATATATATATATATATATATAGATATAGATATAGATATAGATATAGATATATATATAGATATATATATATATATATATATATATATATATATATATATATATATATATATATATATATATATATATATATATATATATATAAATAAACAAACACAAAAGCAGTAAATAACTGGAAAGGCTATTGTATAAAATACTTAATATACCTACCTGACCTTTATTTCAAGGCTTATTACTACCACTTGGCTATCCAGGTTTATAAATACTAGTCTAGCTGACCATGCTTTGTAGCGGAGAACAGTCTCTCATTGTTTGAAGCTATATTTCGGTCATTAGAATACACTACTTCTTTGTGATGCAAGAAGAAACCATTCTTACTGTAAACTGTAAAGACTGTGGCTTTCCCAAACTCACAAAGTATCTCTACTCAGCATTGAATTTTCCAGAGTTCTAATGTGTTTCACTCCTGGTGAAAGCTAGCTTGGACTTGGCTTAAGTAAAGATTGAAATACAGTTGACTTTACAATACTTATAAAACAACAAGTGGACCAGCACAAGCATGTGCAAGCAGTGAATCATCTGTTTGCAGTGAATACAACAAACAGTAAATCTTCTCAGTAATAAACGTTTTAGGTGACATGTTCCACTATACAGCACTTGACCTTACCAAAGAAAACGGAGAGCACAGTCCTGTTGTTGCTGGATGGGATCCCAGACGGGCCCTTCATCACGGCGTTGCTGATTCTACGAGGGTTGGGGAGCTGTGGCTCCTGCATGGCCTCATACACTCCATCAGCATAGTTTGCAGGCAAGAGCCGCATAAGAGGAGAATCTTCAGAGACACAGAGAAATACAAGAAGAGTCGCTAAGCGTTTGCTCCACTGCACAAGTTAGCATCAGTTATTTTATTTCTATAATGGAAAACTAAATGCACAAAACAAAAATAAATAACACACTATTTCCGCAATTTCTATTTTCACCATAAAGGCTTTTTTCTTGCATCACAGAGTGTCCCTATTGGCAGGGCTGGATTCAGTTTGATGGGGGCCTGGGGCTGTTCTAGTTTTGGGGGGGGGGGTTAGGGTTATTTGTAACAAGAACAAGATCTCATATTGGATTTAGTTTGTTCAGCTTGCGAGGAATCCAGCAGCTCTTATTTCAACCGTCTCTTATAAAATCAAGATCTAAACACAGGTTTACCTTACATTATTGTACAACTGGGATATGTAGGTCAGTAATTCTGCATTAATACCACATTTTACTACACTTACAAAAATACAATGCTGCATAATATTAGAAGCTATCATTTATCGCTTTCTAAAGACTTTTTGTTTCCTTTCTCTTTCTTCACTGGCTTGTAATTAGAGACTTCAATGGTTTAACACATTGGCCCTGTGTGTCCTAGTGTCTGGAAATAGCACAGAATTGCAATACGGTTTGTAGTTTATTGTTATCTTCTTCAGTTTTTAAACATATGTTTGTGTTGAGGTAAAAAAAAAAAAATGGGAAGAGCGGGTTACAACACATGAGCATATTTCTAACTATGCCCAACATAAAAACTGAACACAATTCTTCAAATTGATAAGATTTTTTGGTTGGGCTTGAAATGTAAGTCTCTGTGTTGTCACTGCCAGTGTATAGTTATTTTAATTGATCTATTCCAGCCATATAAGTCTACTTACCCTAGTCCACTGTCATAGCAGTAGTGTTCTGCATACGTCAATGCATATTGAGATTCCATTTCTTTCTCTCACCCATTCTCTTTGCACTTCGGTACATCTGGCAGCACGGTAATATTAGAATGTAATAATGTAACTGCAATACTGTAATCAGCTCTCCAGAGGAGTGGTTTACACATTGAAAAATATATGAATGATGCATGAGGTTTAGATTTTAGGAGTTAAGAACATGCAGAGCACTTTTGCTGCACAGTTTGAGTTTGCATGCTATCAAGCTTCTCGTAGGAGAGACCGCGGTGGGCTGTCACTCTTTGTTCTCTTTCTTGTCTTCTCATTTGGAATGACATTCTATGAGGTTCTGTTCCTAACTAAAGTACAAGAGTAACCTTTCATGTATATAGGGAGATTTTAATATTGGGGTAACTTTACCACAAAAATGATATTTAGGCTGTTCAAAAAGTGTGGCTCACCTGAGACAACCTGCCCTGTACAGGGACTGGTCGTCATAGATCATGCGAAAGAGACTACAAAGAGACTAATATTTCAACTGAGTTCAACGCATGGTACAAAATCATATTGCAGCTTTATATTGCTTTTATAGGCGATAAGTAATAAATACAGTATTCTTGTTCTCATTAGTGCAGTATAGGTACATTTCGGTATAGTTCAAAGTAACATTACAGTTCAAATGTAAGGTTGTAGTCAATACAGACCCCATAAGTTATCATTAAAGTACACACAGTATTTATTGAAAGTATACCTATAGGCCTACTCATAACTTCAAGGTAATGTTGCATTTTACTCACCCAAAATACATTTTACTCACAGTGTCTAAATTGGAGGGTATATTACTCGAGGACCTAAACCAGCATCTGGAACGCTGACTGTAATATTATAGCGTATTAATGTAACTGTAATACAATGTAGTAATGTCACCAATATTATACCTGTTGATCCCCGACTGTGGTGAGCCAGGTTATTGTACCACCCATCATAGCGTTGCACCTCCCAATTAATATTAGCTTGAGGAGCTAAAAATGGAGAAACAAAGGATGACAAATGATGTTAATTAGAGCACATTTGATCACAAAAATGTATATAACAATGCCGCTTATTCAAAGCGATTTGCATTTCTACTTACATTAGCAATTACAGTTGTGCTATATTATTAGAGTAGGACCACGCCCCCTAATGGCTTTTGAGTTAATAAGAAATGTGAATAGAAAGAGACCAAGTTAAGAGTGGAATAATTTGTTTGTGGTACCAGACTGTATATCTGGAGAAATGTTGATCAATTCCTAAATACATTTATTAAAAAAGAAGCCTGGAGGCAAATGTGGCATCGTAGAATATGGTTTCCTACATTTACATTTTAATATTTTAAGAAGGACATTACAAATCATACAATCGATCACATCTAGTGAATTTTATCCAAATATAAGTGATAAGTTTCTTTTGATGCTCAAATATAAGTAGCCTAATGCTCAGTATGTGTGTGTGTGTGTGTGTATATGTATATATATATATATATATATATATATATATATATATATATATATATATATAATATGTGTGTGTGTATGTGTGTTATTTTCCCCATGAATATACCTGATTTCTGGCGCTGGTAAATACTAGGTAGATATTAAAATGCATGCAAACCAAAGGCAGAATTATCTCGTAGCTGTTGTTTAGTGCTTAGTTTTAGAATTACTCTACACGGCCTCGATTCTATCCAAACCCTTATCTAAAAAGTTGTCAGACATAATAATTATATTCAAAAATCCCTTTAGCGTTCATATTTAGTGACAACCCTCTAATTTAGATGTTTTCCACGTTAGCATATCAAACTCACCAGTCAGCTGTAAAAACGACCTGGAATACTTACACGCTGGATATAGCATCGATAATATTAAGCAGACAACACGGGCAAAGGATATGTTCCCTCTGCGAAGCGAACCCATCTTTGCAGAGAGATGACCACCGACGTGGAGCCCTTTAAGATAACAGACGAGCTGCTTAACAAAGCCAGCAATTCACTGAAAGAAAAAGAACTTCTCCTAAAAAAGGCACGGGCAGAGGGAACTTTGTAGTACTCAGGGATTATTCGTGTGGAAATGTTAATTTACTATAGGCAAATACACACTGTTGTGTTATAATGAAAACACAGAACTCGTTTTTTGTTTTTTTTGGTTGTTAAGTAAAATATAACAGCAATACGCATGGCTGTCTTTAATTTTCCTAATGAGACATGTGATGAGGACTTCAAGATTCAACATTTGCGATGTTCTGTCTTTTACTTTCTGTTCTTTCACATAATTGCAGGATTACGCAGGCTTGAAAACGGAATATGTTCTGAAGAATACTCGGTAATGGAAACATTAAGGAAAATAAACCAGGAGCATGCAGTGCTAGAGGTTACCAATGTGCAAACTTGCGACTACTAGAAAAGCCAATGGAAACGGAACGATAAGATAATACCTATAGCAGGTAAGTCGTCGGTGTGCTTTTCTGTCCCGCCGCAGACACGTTGGGTAGAAGCATTAGCTTCTGTTATTTACTTGTCTGTAGGAAGTGTAAAAGCTATGGGATGCTGAATAATGCGTATTTGAGAGAATACATTTTGTATACATAGATATAATGTAATTAAAATAATACACAAATAAAAATGTCCTTGGAAAAAACAGCAACAACGAATTGGGTGGAAAAGCAAGCGCCAGTTCAAATGTGTCAAAAAGGTCAAACGTCATAGATAAATAGTTTGAAATGTTGCAGCTGTAGGCATCATCAAACGCAGTGGCTCCCAGACCGGTCCTGAGGACCCCCGGTGTCTGCTGGTTTTCATGCCAGCTGAGCTCTCAATTACTTAACTAGGCCCTTAATTGAACTGATACTTTGCTTAATTAGAACCTTTTAATTGTTTTACGCTGTTAACAGTTGCATATTTCAAGTTAGCTGTGACAGTTTATAAGTAACTTGAACCCTGTAACTGTTTAAGAGCTGAAAACAATTAAAACAGGTCTAATTACGCAAAGTATCAGTCCAATTAAGGGTCTAGTTAAGTAATTGATAGCTCAGTTGGCATGTAAACCAGCAGACACAGTTGGCCCCCAGGCCCGGGGTTGGGAACCATCGATCTAACTGATTTCCAGGTGAATAGTTTCATGATTTGAAGGCTGGACCTGCAAAGGTTCAAGAGCGCCATCTTTTGGAAATACCAGTATCTTGGATGGGCACGCAGAATAGATAATTGGCTGACCAAAAATAGCATGCCAGTATCAGATTGTAATTCCTATATGAAAACATACCTCTCATTACTTTTGTATTTAATGCATATTATTAGCAAACGGCATTTATAAATGAAATAAAATAAAATACCTTTAAGTGCGTTGCTCCGGCTGGTCGGTTAATGTAGTCAAAATCCTTGAGTTTGTTTTAGTAAATCGTAAAAACAAAATAGCATATACTTAATCTATTCAGTAATAAAGTATTGCTTTAAGACAACTGGATAAAACAGCACCAGACACTACAGAACAATGCATACCAATAGGCGTTATATGGAGACTAGCCTTCAGCTCCTACCGCGAAGAAGACAAAGAACACTGAACAGAGTTCTTGCTTCAGAGTGATTCGTGGATTTCCTGAAGAAGTGGGTATAGAGACACTGGGTTGGGCAAATATTATTTACATAAATCTTGCCACCAAAATTCCCCAGATATTTCCTGCACAAACTAAATAAATATAACATCATCCTTTATGATATCTTGGAGTGGGCTATAAAAAGAGAAAGGATCAAAACTCATCATCTCTTCATGCACATCACTGGTCCCCGGAGAGACCTTAATAAATTCCAATTGCTCAATATACCGAGATCATTGGTTAAAAGTTAGGTAAGTTTTAGTCGTGTTATGTATATATATATATATATATATATATATATATATATATATATATATATATATATATATATATATATATATATAATCCACGTGATTTCCACAACGCGATGGTTTATAATATTTTGCCTTGGATAATATTAAATATAATATTTAAAAATATATATTCTAAAGATAAAGTAGTATACAGTTTGAACACAATAGAAGCTTTTCAAGGACGCACATTTTCATGACTAGTCTATAACTTTCTTGTGAAAAAAAACAGCCAGCTAAAACCCATTATTTGATTTTCCTGTCTTTATTTATTTAACAAAGACAATAACGTTTGCAGACAGCATGTTACTAGAGTTGTGGTCAGCGAGAAGCACTGAATAATTGTTTTCACTGTTCCGTGTTTGTTTTCAGCTCATTGAAAGATGACATTCTACAATGACATTTATCCATTTTACCCTCAACAAAGGACGCCCTTCATCTTCAACCTCAGCCAGCTCATAGTCATTCTGGTGTTTTTAGTCCTTGCTTGCAGTTTCCTTGTTATACTACCAGGAATCCGAGGGAAATGGGTACGTTACATTTGCGGGGTTGCAGGCTTTCAGAGTTTTTTCTTTTTTTCTTTTTTAGTAAGAAGGTTATCTGTCAAAACTATTAAATCAGTATGCTATGATCACTTTCCGCTATTCGCTTGCTTTATGTACCAAAGTAATGAGTTCGATTCGGGAATACTTGAAACTGTTATGGATATAAATGACGTCAGCTTATTTCATATTATCTTTAGGATAAGCTCAGCAGTGTTAACTTTCTGGGTTTCTTATTTTGTTTCCTCAGAAACACTTTACGATTTACAGTCTGCTTTGTTATCTATAATACCGGTGAAACGGACTGTCTTCTGTCCAGTTACAATGAACAAAATGAATAAGGATAATATGAACGTATTCACTTATTACATCATATATATATATATATATATATATATATATATACATACATATATATATATATATATATATATATATATTGAATCATAATAAAAAATGTAAAATAGTCTATGCTCTGTTTATTGAATTAATTTGTTGGCCGTGTTTCTCTTTCTGTTGTGTACAGTATTGTATTGGTTGTATATAGTATTGCTTGTCTGTTCCACTGTGTTATCACTGACATATCCTTCATCCTTACAGAGGCTGTTTTGGATGTTCAGAATTGTCCTCAGTCTTTTCATTGGTGTGGTCACTGTTGGTAAGTTTCTTTTCAAGTAGACAATTCATTGATTGATGTTATTACATTTTAAATTCTAGATGAAAGGGCCGTTATCAGTGTCATTTTGAAACGAGATGTTTTCCTGCAATGTATGCAGAACCCTGAGATAAAATTAATATTTAAACTAAACAGCATGCCTCTAGGACAATTTAAAAAGTGCAATCGGTATATATTGTGTAGTGCTTAAAAACTCTGACATTTATCTGCATCTTAAGTTGTTTGATAATATATTGGAATTAATATACAGTACCTGTTTAAATTATATCAAATTAAGGTTTGTGAATAGTTTGCAAAAAAAAAAAAAAAGTTGCACATTTTTGTTGCAAGACAAAGCATTTGTCATGCTCAGCTTTTAGAGGCATTATTTGCCTCACCAAAAATATGTATTGAATGACACGTTTCAGAGATTGCATATATTCTGTTTGGGGAGTTATAATTGACTCCTGGTTAGCAACATGTAAATACACGCAGTTCCTGGTCTTGAAATCCTATAATACAGCTCAGCAGATAGAGTGCTGAGTATGATTGCAAAATAAGGGAAGCCTCAGGTTGCCAGGTGTGACACTGACAACAGGGCCCCCTTGTGAAATAAGAAAACCTATTCAATTAAAGGGCCCCATTTCAGAAGTACTGTCAGGTGTAGTCTGTGGGACTGCTTACCATAAAATGTGTTATTGACTTCCAAGCATGCTTGCCTTTGAAGCTGAATTATCAATTGAAACGACAGGACTGAGTCAAACTAAATAATGCACATTTACTCTATGCAGAAGTAAGAACTTTGCCAGACAATGTGTGCTGTACACCTAAATATCTCTTTTTGTTCCTAGCTGTCAATTTTACAAGTGACTGGGCGATTGGCTATATTAAAACAAACACAACTTACAAGTCATTCAGCAATGCCACGGTTAGTGCTGAGATCGGACTACATGTGGGGTTTGATGGGATCAATGTAACACTTAAAGGTAAGGCTTTAATTGCTGGGTTAATGTCCAGTTTACCTGACTCAGATACTGACTTGAGTGCTGTTGAAACTATTAGATAATGACAATAATAACATTTGGTGCTAATTGCTCTCGCGATTGCAAATATCTTGACCTATGTTTAAAAGGTTCTACTGACATACTATGCACCAGTTCTTATACAATCCTCAGCACAGTTCTTATAATTGTATTTCCAAAAGGCAATCCAGTGAGGCAACTAAATGAAACGATAAACTACAATGAAATGTTCCAGTGGACGGAGGACTATAAGGAGGACTATGTTAAAGCTCTAGAGAAAGGTCTTCCCAACCCAATCCTCTACATTGCAGAGAAGTTCACTCAAGACAGCCCCTGTGGTCTATTATTCCAATACAAGTACTCGGGACATTACGCATCAGCTACCATGTGGTAAGATACACATACTTACATAGTAAAATAACGCTGTGCAATATGATTCTTTGGACAGCTGAACAGGTGCATGCCTAATACTCATTTGTTCTTGGAAATTGATTCTTGGAACACTAGTAACTAATGGTCTGTGCAGTATATAAGATCCTATAAGATAGCTATTTTCTATATTGAGGTTATTGGAGGTGTTAGGAAGAGCATGTTTTCCTGTTTCAGAATTACACAAAAAGAAGTTATTGAATCGGATCAATGTTATTTTGTTGTTAGTGCATTGCCGTTATGAATGCTGACCCCTGCTGGTTAGAGGAGGTTAAAAGCTCTTTAACTTCTCATGCAGTGCGTAAGGAGCTTGCTTTCAGAGTGTGCGGTTGCAGTCCCATTTCCTAAAGCCTACTGCCCCCAGGATGCTCTTATGATGCAAAATAAATAAACATGCTTTCTGTAATGTCTTTTTGTTTCCATCCCACAGGACGGCATTCTGCTGTTGGATCATCTCCAACGTTCTCTTCTCCATGCCAGTTATTTTGTATGGGGGCTATATGATAGTGACCACGGGAGCATTCATCATCTTTTCATTGATTTCCTTTGCCACGATCCACAATGTACCGTATTGCACTATCAGTTTGGGCACCGTGTCGCTGGAGACTGCCTTTGGCGGATCTTTCTGGCTGTCACTAGTAACAGGTAAGTGCTGAGTTTAAATGGCTCCGGTCTCAAATGGTTTTGAGCCTCGTGTGACTACGACACTGGAATCATAGTGCACTTCCTTCCTGCAGGGATTCTGTGCATTCTCATTGGAGGAGCCGTGATTCTGATGGACGTCTTCATTCCGCAGAAGTTAAAGATTTTATTTACAGCGAATGAAGGGGACGAGGATGATGACACCCACATCACTGAATGCTACCTTAATGAAAGCTTTCTGGAAAAGGAAAACGTGTTACCATTGGGTGATGTAAGAGTG
>JAGXEW010000070.1:874932-893762 GCA_030684275.1 Acipenser oxyrinchus oxyrinchus
GCCAGTAGGGGACGATCCCTGATGACTGGGATGGATGAGGCAGTTAGTTGAGTTCTAAAATGAAAACCGCATCAATCTGTTCTGTTTCTTCCCGTTTTAACAGACCGTTAGCTTTCACTGACACAGTCGAAAAGCAGACTCTCTGTAATACACTTGCATGGGAGGGGGAAAAAAAACCCCTTTAATCCATCATCTGTCGCTTGCCAATGATTACCTGCTAACTCTTTGGCAATCTGCTGGTCAGCGAGACAAGGGAATCTGCTTACTGTACTTGCATAAGTCTTTTTAGAGAAGTACAGTATATTAAAAATCCTTGTGGATAAGCTGCTCCAGAGAAAGAGAAGCACAGCCAGACAGCTGCCCTAACTGGAAAAGGGGGAAGTGCAGGTAGCATCCTATCCTTTGCCATAATAATACTGACAGCTAAAAGGGGTTGAGTACATGCAAAATGTGGCATTTAATGTACACAGTAGATCTCATTTCAGGAAAAGATTTTGCAATTGATTTATATTAAATGGCATTTCACTATATATTATGCATTTTTAGTGCCTATGCTTGTAGTGCTGTGTGACAAAAAAATAGTCAGTTCCCTCCATATATTAGTTACAAGATCTCAATAGTGTCTGAACTGAAAGGGGATTGTGAGATTACCAAGGCAATTAGTTCTCTGCACTGTAGTGTTTATTTAATGTGAAGGATTTACCTCCTGTTATCAAACCTTTGGTTATACAATGCTCTAACATACTTTATATATATAGTTCAGTATAAAACATAAATGCTGTGTGTTTCAGATTTCTGGAACCACTGGCGCAATTATTTTAAAAGTTCACAAATGTTTCACAATATGTTGTTTAGGGTGAGGCACTGTGAAGCATGTGTGTAAATGGTCAGTCCAGACAGGGTAATGATATGTTAGAGTGCCACACATTGGTCAGGTCTGTTGTGTTTTGCTCAGTATACTAATTCACTGTCTGAGCTGGGAATCAGTAGATATCCTAGATATCGAAGCACTTTTTTATTTTATTTACACAGCTGCTTAGTAAATGCGGCCAAAAAAAAGTGTTTTTCTTTCCTTCCATTTTTTCGTAACCCGTTCAACACGTAAAGGAAGTCGGTTGGTCTGCAATCGTGCTGGAATGACGTTACCACAAACAGCATGCTGTAAACCCCTGAAACTGGATCAGCTCCTAATCAATTAAAAAGCAGATGAGTTGAAAGCCCCTTCTGGGTTCAAATCAATCCCTTGCCATGCAGAGCTAATCAAGTGCTGGAGAGATGAATGCACGACGTGCAGCAGCCAGTGCAACATCATTGAACAGCCAGATATTTATACAGTATTGGTCGATGAAGACCTTCAAAAAGGTAGAGGACAAAAAACTCAGCAGGAGCTATGTGTCTACCTAATTGTTTGATCTAACAAAACATGTCTCAGCAATCAAATCCAGCTGGGAAATCTGGTAAGCCATCAGAAAGCTACATCTAAAGCTAGGGCCAAAAGTTTTGCATCACCCAATAGAATTGACTAAGTTTGCTTGATAAAGTCGAATGAAACTCAAATAATGTTATGTTAACATATTGAATTACATACCGCCCTGTAGTTTTCCATACACTTATGAAAACTGACAAAAGATGAAAAATGTCTAAATCTAACATGAAATACTGTACTCCTATTACAGATTCCAGTAGACTTTTGCAATATAATGTTGTAGTTTCTTTGATTACATGGTGTTAAATAAAATATCTCAGTTATGTTCATATAGTTTTTTCATCTAAATCCTAACATTCTAGATGATGCAAAATGTTTGGCAATAGCTGTACAGTTAGTGGGGGGGGGAAGGATTTGAGAAACTATAGTGGATATAAATAACTAAGCAAAGCCAAACACTATGCTCATTAGTCTAGGACAAGTTCATTTGAACAGAAAAATCCATGCAAAATTTCCCTGCCTGAATACTGTAATATTTGACTGCCCGCCGGTACTATCCTCTTCTCTCATTATCCTACAGACTTTGTTTGTCTACTTCTAAACTGACACTGCATTCATAAAACCATACAGTCCTGCTACTTCAACAAACAAACACGTCAAACCCATTGCCCTGAACTGTCATGTAACGAGTGGTAAAGCAAAAGAGGCTATTTCCAGTTACCTCCCTTCCACAAGCTCTGACACTGCACATCCTTTCTGCCATGGATGACAGGGGTGTGTGGAGTATAACCTTACCTGTCAGCACCTCTTTCCCACTCACACGGTCTCCATCTCTGCTGTACTCTAACCTCTACCTGGCTGAATCAAGAACGAATCTACTCAGTTAATCATTCCGCTGCAGTTAGACAAATGTCAGTCACTTGTTCACTTCCACATTACTGTATGCGATTCCATGTGGGTTTGTTCAGCCACGCTTGTTGAAACAGATTTCACCTTCAGCACTCTCTAAATCAACAACAAAAAAAGAATAAATAAACTGAGAAATGCGTTGACAAAGTGTCTTTTTCAAGGGAAAAGGTCAATGCAAGCATTCAGCTTGTGAACCTGGATGACACAGTTCCTGCAGTGCAGCAAGCAAGGGTGTTCATTGAAACTGCTATCAAAACAACAGTTATTTAGGAGTGAAGGGGGTTCCTGCCAGGCTCACACCCAAAAGCTTTAGTCTGTTGCTAAGCGATGTGAACTGACATTCTAACCATTTTTTTTAGAGAGGAATCCATCTGGATGGATGCCACAAAATGAAAAAGTAATAACTGAAGTCAAAACAAAATCTATGTAAAAAAGAAAAGGAAACAAATGTGTTGCTATCAAAATAATAAGCTGAAAACAATATATGAAAAGAGAATTTGCAACTAAGTGCAACACAGCTTCATTGAATTGATCTGAATTTAGCATTCTCTCTGGGAATTAAAGTATGCTGCTTTCTGGGTGCTAGTAATACTGTATACCACTGTAAACATGTTGACAATAATATTCACTACGTCATTACACAGTGAAATGAGCAGTGCAGTAAATCCTCCTTCCTGAACTACTCACTCTATTTGGAGAAACAGGTAGCAGATACAAACAAACGAAGCTAACTGAACCGCAAGATCAACTTGAAGCCATATTAAGCAACCCAATGCAACACCTGAAGACCTACTGCAATTCAAGACAACTTGACATCTACCTTGAAAAAGCAGTACCATAGGACATTTGGTACTTGCATATTCACAACATTAAGAAAGGCTAAACCTTGTGCCTATAGTGTTCTTAAAATATGAAAACACCCCCCCCACACACACACTCACACATTATGAATGCGAAATCCAAGCACTAACTTCTAGAGGCATTTGCTGCCCTAGTTTTACTGGAACAGAAATGAATAAACAAATACAATGTGCAATTGACTTACATTGTCTTCACTTTTTCGTTTACCTTCCACTCTTACACCATTTAATAACATTACATAAGACACATGGGTCAGAAACTAGGTCTTTGCATGGCCTGTATATAAAAATAAACACCCACCCTGATGTTGCAAGAGAAGCATATTCATGATAAACTGTACAACTGTATACTGCATACAATCTGTACAAACCTGGTGCCAGTCCTGCTAATTACAACAAAAGCAAATCATATATACCGTGTAATATATATATATATATATATATATATATATATATATATATATATATATATATATATTACTTGCATATCATTTTCCTGAAGCTCCTCGCACACAGTCTCCATGTCTCCTCACCCTGCATGCTTCTTCAATCTGCAGGGTAAGACTCATGGGGACTGACCTTGCTGACAGATACAAAGATGCGTCTTTAACGGTCTGGGGCACATAGCCTGTCTGCAAGCTGGGGGGAAATGTTTGCACCACTCACAGCACAAAAGGAGAACGTGTCCTGGATCAACTGTTATAAATGGAGACATGAGCTGGTGTTTGAAACCCACATCTACTGCAACCCACATCCCAACGCCTCCACTTAGCCCTTCCCCCGTGGACATACTGTTCTTTCAGCTTTATACTCACTACTATGCTTAGTACATGCATCTTTAATTAGAACCTTGGATTCATTCTCAAATGATGATACTGTATAGTGAAACCACTGTAGTATTTGTCTTCAATTTTATTACAAAGAGCTTAAAAGGTCACACCCTCCTACAGTGCTTCTCTGGAGATGAAGAGCTTAGGAAGCGAAGGTATCCATCATTCATGTCAAATCCAGCACTGTACTAAAAGCATGTATCACTGATGTTATGGTTCTGAAAGACAACTTCTGTGCAATGTTTTTTGTGTTACTGTTCATTTGTTTATTCACAAAGTTCAACGCTGTATCACAATTAGAAGTCATCACAGAGCACTCGAGCAAAGGCAACAGATTGTGACACATGGTGGATGTAAGATGGTAATGTTTTCAAGTAGAACTACTAGTTACAGGCCGTAGTCACAAATCTTTAAAGACACCTTCAGACTGTTCTATTAAACTAAGAGAGCCAACTCATAAACTCTCAAAAACAGCTGAGAAATGTTTCATGAATGGCTTGACTTAATTTATTAAAATTGATTTTAAGAAACAATCTTTAACAAAACGTTCCTCATAACAGTACTTTGAGATTTGTGAAAAGGGCCCTATAGTGCTATTTCTATGTAGAAATGTTGAACTGAAGTAGCCAACAGAATAAAGTGAGACACTGTTTTTTATTATTATTTATTTTTTTACCTTAAATCTACAAGAAGAAAATCCTACACACAAAAAAATGGGAAAACTAGTATGGCTGAGAAGATCACATTGTTAATGTCTTGAAATGGCTATGGCCCCTGGTAACTTGTTCCATAAGGAAGTGAACCCTCATTCACCACCTATTTATCAAGCAGAATAATATAGGGAATGTTAGTCAATCTGGTAAATACATGTACCACTTACTGCAATTAGAAAAGCATACTGCCTAGATCCTCTCATCCATCTTCTAAACCCTTTCATATTGAAAAGGAGCATTCCCTATCCAGAAAGCTAGCTCCTTCTCTGTAAAGCAGTTAACAGAGCCCTCTGCAGGTGCTCCTACTAACTGGCTCTGATCAGTCTGAGAACAATCACTTCATACTGCTGGGGCTGCACCTTGTCCAGCTATGACCTCACAACTAGAGTGGACGTCAACTGTTACTTTACATATATAAAGACCTAGAGGTAGGAAAGAACATCTTCTGCAACTGAATTCCAGTTAAAGTACATAGGCTCCTGAAACAAACTCCACAAGCAGGGGCAATGGCAAGCTCTAACAATTGGATTGCAATATGTTACTCTATCCAATATGTTTCTAGGCGCATTCCTGCCATCACAATATTACAATCCACAGCACCACCATGTGGTCAATGCAAAGAATGCATTAAAATGTAATATTCATGTTAATTGATTTAAATAATACAGTATTATACATTGTACTATGTTAATATACGGAATGCACAAGCAAGTAGACCAATGATGAGCCCCAACTGATTTAACAGAAATATAATAGTGTCAGTGTAAGCTTCAGTCATCATGGGATCTAATTATAAAAAATATGCATGAAGTATATTACCTGTGATCGCTGGAGGGCTCTGGCAGAGCGACAGTAGGAGTGGGCGGCTGCAGCGCAGACTGTTCCCTCACATGTGCTTGATTATGTGGGGCCATGCGCACCTCTTCCCTCTTTTTATTTTTGACCGATGATTTTTTTATTCCCGGAACTTGATCTGGAAATACAGAAAAGTATATATAGATTTATTTAATAGATTTATTTACATGTTTTAAAATAACAGAAGCATCTAAGTTTTGAAGTGTTCTTAAAATAGAACAATCTTAGGTACACCTTTTGTTTCTTTTCTTTTTATGCACATTCTTTTTTTCCCCAAAGAAGAACTTCATTTTTTTGCAATCGTTCAGTAATGGAGAATAACTGCAAAAAAAATAAATAAATAAATAATAAAAAAATCAAGTTGCTGCCATCAGGTCTCAGTGGCTAAAAAGACAGTAACAAGCCAGCAGGAGCTAGTCGGAAGTACCTTGACCATCCTCTAATCTCCACACAGCAGTGGCTATTTTGTGCATGTTCTAATTTGGTTGCAGTGGCTTAAAGTGGTTAACACTGTATTATAGTGTCAGCAATGGATTACAGGGTGCAATGGTAGTTTAAAGTGGCAAGAGTCGTTTCTAGAGGTAACAGCAGCCAGTGCGGTGGCTGTAGATCCAGGGACACAGGCTTCCTTCTCCTGTCATGTCCTCAGTAGCTTGTCAGAGCGTGTCTCAGTAATTAATCACAACAGTATGGTCACAAAAAATTGGTTTTTTTTCCCCCTCCAATTTAATAAACAATTTTAGAAGTGCATCTGCTTTCATCAAACCAGATGGCGGATCAGTCTCATTTTTTTTGTAGACGCCTCCATTATTCGGAATGATCTGAAAAAAGAAACTGCAGAACAAGAACTCGAGACTTGCCAAATTATTTTAAAATCACAGCAACAGAGGACTTGTGATAAATGCTTGATGCCATTTTTTTTTTTGGTTTTGCAGGTTAATAGTTTAAAATGTATTGTTCATACATACCGGAATTTCCTACAAAACTATACAACATAGGAACCTGGAGAGAAGGAGAGGAAGAGAGGGCAGAAGGTAATAGACACGTCAACTCCCTCCGCTCAACTTCAACATAAAACCGAGAAATCTACATTTTACTAATCAAAAGGAAATACTTGTACACTGAGAGATACTACAAGTACAAACAAGTGACATCTATTAAACAATTATTTCACTTGCAATGTCATCAATGAATACAAAAACAATCCTCTGGATAACCCCGTAGATAGAATAAACATTGAATAATAAAAGTATCTGTAAGGACATTACATGGAAATAGGTCATTTTGCAGATCTGCTTGTCTGCCCTGGAGTGCACCTGGCAGACGAACACCTTGCATTGAGCCTGGGTCCTGCTTTCCAACAACACTGACCAATCCATCTCTCTCATAGCTTTGTGCAGGATGTGCCCTAAATATGTGTAGTCCACTGGCAACAAACCTGCCCACAACATCTCACCTGCCAGACCATTTCCTTTTCTCTACAAAGGAGCACTGGGAAGTACTTTTTATTACAGAAGCTGGTTTTGTGTTATAGGCTACAGGAGTTTATAGCCTTATTATTTACAATTGGATCTACTTTATGCCTTATATAATTTGCAATAAGCATGTTACTATGACAAAAAAACAACATCCTCCCACACAATTTTTGATCTGGGTGCTTTGACATTTTCTTTTAATCTCACGCACCATCTTTGTTTTTAAAAACACTACATTACTTAAAAATCAGTTAAACAGTTACTGAGGGGTTGTTTTCTGAAAAGTATGTACTGTAAGTTAAATGCTATCAGCACCAGTTTCAACTGATAATGACCTGGCTGAAATTTAGAAACAATATGGCTTGTGAATAGAATGGAAAGAAAATGCTAGCAACAATCTTGAGAGATTTGAATTCATTTAACTTACCATCACCTTCCAGAAGAAAACAGGTAAGCAAATGAGGCCACACCTCCTCCAGCACAACACAAAAAGCACAGAAAGCAGCGGGACCCTTCGAAGAGAGCTTCTCAAGAAACATCTCAGCCCTTTTCCAGCTGCTCTCCTGGGTCAAAATCTCCTTGTATTCCCCCAAGGAAAACACCTTCTCATAAACCAAGTATGGGAGCACCTTGTTTACATCCAGTTCCTTCAGTATCCTCTCTCTCTGGTGCTTCAGTATTTTAGCAGCCGACTTACTTCTCTTTCCCCACGGTTTCTTCTCAGGCTTTTGAATTTTACCAAACCACATTTTAGTTGCACCCCCAAACATTTTGACATTCAGTTAAAGAACGAAAGCTTCCATCCACTTCAGCTTTTGCAATATTATCATCAAGGAGAGAAATGCGCATATTTTGCCAAAATAAGGAGCCAACAGCACATATTGTACTTGCAATTCGTCTAGAAGAAACACAGTCAATCTGCACTGGGCACAAAGTTAGCTTGCTGCTTGCAGCCTGTAAGAGGATTACAATACTCTAATTAGCCCACAACAAACTGTTAACTGCTCCAGGACCACAATGAGGTTACTGTTTTTATAAATATTCCACTGCCTTACTGCTGTGCTTTGTTTTTCCTTCAACCGTTCTGCATATTCATATTCAAATTGAAGCTAATGTGTAAAAGTGCACTAATCTGTGATATATATATATATATATATATATATATATATATATATATATATATATATATATATATAATGCATTTATTATCATTTTAAACATATATACCTGATATTGCCTGTGTCGCTACATTGCAAAACCGTGTAACCACAAGGATATCTTATTTTTAAACACTATCAAAGAAAATACTTCTGATACTTCATACATGTATTTTTAAAATGTATAAATACCGTATGGAGAGGGCTGTTTACTCACATTATCTTTCCAGATTCAGATGTGAAGAGGATTCTTCTGTTTACACACAGAAGACGTGGATTTAATAAGACAAATTTCATGAAAAAAAGTAAAAAATCAATCCATTCTGAACTCCAGGTTGCATTGCTGCGTCATTTGTGTTTCTGGGGCTGTTCCTGTTATCAACAGAATTGTTTTATTTTTCATGAAAAAAGCAAAGTGCAATGGTAATGCTAATCAAATGCACTAGGATTAATGGTGTTAGTGCTGGTCCTGTTGAAGGCCTTGGCTTCTAGGTTTTCTACCTATAATCCCGCCATCCAGAACCACAAGGAAGAGCAGATCTGAGGTCACTGGGGTAGTGGACCATATGGGATCTTTTAATTTAACAGATGCGTCTTTTCTTATTCTGCCTTTCAATGGGATAAAACAAATTGGCAGCAACTGAGTTAATCTGCAGCTGACAGTTTGAACCAACTAAATTGAGCAGCCCAGTCGCTGTGAAGAACGATACAGAACTGGCACCATTCATAATAACATGAACTAACACTGCTCGGGAATCAATTCATCCAGCTTTTAAATGCCTTTTGCGTTTCAATTTACATTTCACTAAATCATTTTGAGTAGTGGTGGCTTGACTATGAAAACATCTATTTAAATCATGCAAACACAATTACCAGCAGTGTAACAGTTAACTGAATATTTCAATACAGTTTTAAATAACTTTCATGCTCAAAGCTTCCTAAGGGATGCATCAAAGACTCCAACACTAGATCAAAGTGCTGCTGTGATTTCTATATATATATATATATATATATATATATATATATATATATATATATATATATATATATATATGTCACAGAATTTGACTGATGACAAATAATTGCTGTTTTATAGTTGTCATGAAAATGATCTACTGTATATTTCATAGGCTGTTGCTACAAACACAAGTTTAAAAGCCTATATTTTAAGACAACAATCGTCTTTAAATTAAAAAAAAAGCAGGACACGTGTGCAACTTGAATACTAAAACAATCTTATATTACTGTGAACATATGGTAGGCAACACAGCAACGAGAACTACGCGCAACCGCGCTAGACAAATGCAGGGTTTTATCTCACGCAACCTAACAAATATAATATTCACTTAACAAAGTTCTACATAATTGTTTTTGTCAGTCGAAAAGTAGATAACCAATGCGTTTATTTTTAATGCAATTCAAAAGACGAACTCCACAAATCCAGCCACGTGCGGGTCTAACGCTTTCGGGGTCGTGTCACGAGAGGAATGAGCGTTTAAAAACCCGTGTCAGAAATGAATCGATTCTTGTGAAGATTTTTTTTTACTAAAAAAAAAAAACTTTCATTGAGGTGAGTACACCTAATAAATACTAAATAAATAAATAAATAGTGTAGAAAGGTTCGTGTGGTTTACCGATTTCTAAAACCATGGAAACTAATACAGACATCGATGCGTGCTACATTTCCAAACCCTTTGAGCGATGAGATGGTGACGTAAGAGACCTTTGTAAAAAAAAATACCAGAAAACTGCAGTAAAATACAATTAAGTGATTTAAAAAACCATACTGTTTTAAAAAACACACATATTTCAAATAGGCTGTGATAAGTTGTCTGTTTCGTGTTGTTTCAGGATTCATTAGCTTTTCAGACCTTGTTGACTTGTTCGCAGATTAATCGGAATTCACCAGCAGTCGATCTTCACGAAGACTAGAAAAATGACTGAAGCCAAGAATCGACCGTCACAGACAAACAAATAACAACGTGGAGACATTTCTTTCATTTCTGAATACATTTTTTTTTTAAAATAAATTTGCGATAAAGAAATTTCAATAAATAATAATAACCGTGAATATTTTTATATGAATACAATTGACCTTGTTAGGGCGTGTATTGATGATGTTTAAAAACAAAAAAGCGTGGTTTTCTCAGAGTGTAAGCAGGCGCGTATGTGATTTGTGGGGTAAGTAGTTCAGCTTCGATAGGCATTTCTTAAATATCAGATTTGTTGTCAACATATAGTCTGTTTGTGTCATTTCAGTGGCTGAAGGTGGGATGATAACGAACTTATTCACAGCAGACTATATTTTCAGTGAAGATGCTTCCAACCCTGATACTCAAAGGTAATGTATTCATTACCTAAGGAACTTACTATTACTATTTACTATATATATATATATATATATATATATATATATATATATATATATATATATATATATATATGTACACATGCATTCTATATGTTTGTGTTAACTGCTCCTGTTCTAGGATTTACCAGAGTCTGGATTATGTGGAAAATAGGATTACAGTTTTTCACGCCTCCTACCTTTCTGCGTGTGAGAAATCCAAAAACAAAAGAGCTGTGTCTATGGGTCACTTTGTTCTCCCCCCAGCCCATGTTCAGAAAGGTGTGTATACAAACAATAATAAAACAAGCTAGTGGTGTGTAATACACTAACTGACGTTGCAGGTTCAATTTGTCAAGACCCGCTTGCCACTGGAGTTGTTTTTTCCGGTGGTGGTTTTCTGCATAGTTGCCATTCCTGATGGTCAAATTGGTCCATGCAGTTGCATGGGCACTCACTATCATGCCCCTTGTGAAGTAACTGAGATCATTCTGCTTTCCCATGCGTGTTTATGAGTAGTTTCACACAAGACACACAAAGCTTTTATAGGTCTGGTCTTAGATCACATGACATGTCATATGACCACTTGCATCTTCATACTCGCATACATTGCAGACTATGGAATTTTCTGATTATACTCGCATCTCGAATTTTTAGGCCAGTCACTGTATGAATATGTGTGTGTCTCTAATCAACAGATGAGATGAATTCATTTTATTTATCTTTTTGATCTCGCACTTTTAATTCCCACTTTATAGTTCAGTAGTACCCTATGAGACATAAACTATGCCATAACTTTGTAATCTCCTACAGGAATGAAAATGACCAAAAAACAGACCCCTTTTATGAAAAGATGAAAATTATTTTTCATAGAGTATATTCGGGGGCTTTTGGCTGACCCTTGTGCGATAACAGTATTCATTTTTAAGTTGAAGCGTTGGGGTTTAGTGAAGCTGACCTAGATGTGTCAAGATGTTGTATTTTCAATATGTTTGTACCTATGCACACATTGTTGTAGAAATTAAAGGTATGACAGATAAAGTGCACCCTGTGCTTCTAACACAGACCCTCATCATTAGAAACAACATTATATGTTAGAACAGGTCTGCTTCTCATGAATAAATTAGGAAAAGTGTAGAGTACTCCTACTAGTGTTATTTTTCCACTCACTTTTTATAAACATTTTATTGCAGATATAAAAGCTGAGTTTGGATGCTTTATTTGGGAGAAAGAGGATTGTTTAACTACAAAAGAAGTAAGTGTTCTGTAGTCTTGTTTTGTTTTAGTGTTTGTACAATTTGCCTAGTTTTATGTATAACAATACAATGCTTGTGATTCTTCATTTGGTTCATAATGATTTACAAATTAGCTACAGCAGTTTAAGAAATGTCTAGTCATTTTTATGTATAAAAAAAACAAGAAAGTATTGTCAAAGTACTGCAGGCTTTTATTAATATAAACTTTAAAAGGTATCTGCAAAACATTTGTATTTATCTTTGAACAGGTACCCTGTGACAGGCTGACCCTGGTGAAAGGGAAGAAAAACAAAGACTTGTCAGAAAATGATTATTTATTTAAAAATTGTGACTGTGTGTGTGTGGGGGCAACATAACTTATTTGCAGAAATTACAAATAGAAAATAATGTGTTATTTTCTTTTACAGACAACAAACATGTGGATCGAAAACCTCAGAAAGAGGCATGACATGTTGTAATCTCCAACAATACCCAGTGAATAATATGGTCACAGGTAACACCTCTATTCATTCATTATTAATTCACTGTTGGTATTAAAACAAAGGTACAATTAAGTAACTTCCAATGATTACAAGAAGCACGTAGCTTTGCAAATAATTTGGTTAACATAAGGACATAAGTATCTTAAATTCTGCTAAAGAAAGTTTATTAAAAAAAAAAATTAAAAAAACAGTGTGATGTAATTTATTGAATAACAGCAATTAATCAACAAAAGTAAATGAATGTAACTCATGTTTGCTTTAACAGGTTACGTCTTTATCGATGAAATGAAGAAATATTCAGGGGAGTTGCATGACTTCACTCCCGGAGATGCCAGATATTCAGTGTACAGAGCTCACTGTGAAAAATATATCTTACCATCTGGTAAGAACAGAAGGGACAGAATTCACACCAATTAAAATGCGCCACAACTGATTCTCAGGAACTGTTTGTGTGTTCAATATGTAGTCCTGCAGTCTTGGAAAGTTTGTATACTAACTTTCTGTGTTTTAGTTGCAGTACCAATTATTTTAACTGAAGTTACTCAAGGCAGATTTGGATTTTTATTTTTTGTTTAAAATATTGCAAAGTTTTAGTAAATGACATTTGTAAATCAGTCTGCATGTATTATTTTTTGATGCTCTTTTTTAAAAATCATAATAAGTAAATGTTGATTCATATTTATGCAGTAGTACTTATTTCTTAAAGTTTTCTTAACTGTATCAGCTATGTGTTTTATTTGTATTTTTAAAATGTTTATACATTTGAAACCAATACTGTATGAGCCGTTTTGGCTCACAAATATGCAAGACGTTTTCGTTTAAATGTACCCAACTGCTTCTATCGTACAGATGAAAAATACAGCCATAATGTCTTGGACGAACACATTTAATTCAGTTTCTTACCATAAATAAATAACAAAATATTATATATGTACATGTTCAGTTTAAAAACTGAATCAATGTACAGTATTGGAAAAGAAATATTCAGAAACAGATTAACGACACTGAAATAGCATTCATGGACTGATTAATACTGCAGAAAAGTACCAGACATAACACAGTGGTCCAAGTCGCAGAAACCTTCAACACTCAACACGTCTGAGTTGGTCAGTCAATATTTGTGATACAAATAAGATAGGGTCTGTCCTTACTATGGCAACTGCATTCTTATACTTGCCATTTTATCACACTGTATTGGTCATCCTAATAGAACTTCTTCCTCATTAGTATCTTCAAGACTTGATAATACCATTTCATTTGCTTTTCCCAGTAATATGAAGTCCAAACCCTAGAAAAATAAATACATGCCAAAAACAGTTATCTCAGATAAAAAAAAAAGTTTCATTCTGATAGTAGAAGGAATACATTTTGTTTTATTTCTGAATAAAAAAAGTAATATTGTACTGAGATTGCCCAATGGGTTCCCAGAAAATTCTGGAAAATTCATATATTAACAACAAATACATTTGGTTTTACTAAAAGTGGCCTTTCGCTGTTGTGGAGAGACTGACCTTGTGATTCAGACTATGTACATCATATTTTCACCCCAGTATAGTTTTTCTTTCCAGTTTGCAATTTGCCTTCTATTTTTGCAGGACATTTCATATTGATAAGCCTGAATGAATGATTTATTATTTAGATTCCACTGCTCAGTTTCTGACACCTCCTGTCATTTAAATAAAAAAATATTTTCACAAAACTTCCACAAGATGGCAAACTTAGCTCACAAGTGTGTAGCTAAAAAAAAAAATTAGCATTAACTCCCCCTCCTCCATTTTTATTAGAATATAATAAATATCACTTGAAAGGGGTGAAAGATAGGGAATTTCGTTAAAATAGGCCTGTTTCTTTAAATTTCAGTATAAACTCTTCAAATGTATCGCTGGACTGTTTTTGTACACGTGAAATGTTTCTAATCAGATACCACTCATTTTTTTGCCATTTTTAACTTCTGTGAAAAAATGATCAGGTATTTCAACCCCATGCCTCCAGGGGAGGTAATACCTTGATTAGTGTTTGAGACCACACGACCATGATTACCTAACAGCTTTTACTGATTATTTGTACCACGCCATAAGCCCGTAGTGGCCATGTTGGTAACTAAGCATTACATAAAAAAAGACATTTAATATAACTACGGAATTGATACACTCTGCATATGAAAACACTTACTAAAACTGCCCAAGGGAAACCTGACCAGTACTCCTGTGCATATCAAAACAGTCCTGTGCTCTGACCTGACCTCTAATGTTGCATTAAAAAGTGGTGGCTGTTTGTCTGTTTACTGCAAGCACCCATTTGCAAAAGTGCGCACAACTCACAATTTAATATGGTTTGCAAAATTCTACCAATTTGTATTCTTCATAAGACTTCTATTGAGGAATTACAGAAATAAGCAATTGATATAACTAGATATATACCCTTACCTTCCAATGACCAGGTCTTATTGTGAGTGGGTTTTCTCTGAGATCTAATTTAGTCAGATTTGTTAATCCAAGGATCCTGTCATCTGGCAGTGATCTAATGTAGTTGCACTTCATATAAATGACAAGAAGACTTGCCATGTCTATAAAATAAAAGTAGGTATTTTACTTCAATTCTTTCAGCACTAAGTAACTTTACAGACTTTTTAAGATAATAAATCAAATGAGAACAATAATGGGTAGAGATATACATATTCGCATATTAGATTGCTGGTCTGCTGTTTTGGTTAGATTTACCTTAGTGGGAGAATGTGGTGTGCATGCAGCCCCACACCTTGATCATTAACGCTGGTTTTAAAACACTACCCCAATGTATTCTTTTACATGCACTGCAACCTTACAAGCTGCTTTTATTCAATAACACAATAAGAGCATGTTACACTGGAACATTTTCAATACAGTATACCTTAACAGCTGTACTTGGTGCAAAATTAGTTTTGAGCATGTTTTAAAAATATTGGTTAAATATATATATATATATATAAATATATATTTGCATATCCCAATTACGCATAATTCTATAGCTACTGCGTGCTCTAATTTGCATTTGTTTATAGAATGATTAATGACTTTCTCAAGAAAAGAAAAGAACTAATGACTTTCTTCTAGAAAATAACATCATCATGCGCCGTATTGTCAATGTTTACATAGCCACTTTAAATGTATACTCATGAGTATGTTCTGGACAGTGGTTTATTAAGAGCACCTGATACAAGAGGCTTAATGAGTACGTTACTATTCATTTTTATCTGCACGGCATCAACTACAATGGGTGTATCCCAGTGCAGTAGTGTTTCCAGGAAACACACAACAAAATCAAATTACACAGAAATCATCAATCTGGGACTGGTATCACTAAAAAGCACTTACAAATATGTAAATTATAGGTGTAATGACATTTTCTGACATCACTGACCTGACAGAGATTCCGGAACTTGTTCAAATTTGTTTCCATCCAAGTTCAAGTATGCCAAGGCTTCAAGGTTCATGAAATTCTTTGGAAGATCACTCAGTTCGTTGTTGGCTAGGTTTAGCCATTGGAGAGCTTTTAGCTGCACAAACTCAGTGGGCAGCGTGGCAATGTGGTTATTGCGTGCTCCTATTTTCTGGAGGTGTCTCAGTTTCCTGAGAGAAGAGGGTAAGGAGATCAGGTTACAGCCCACAGCCCATAGTTCTCGAAGTTCACTCAACTCCCCAATCTCTTCTGGGAGTACAGAGACTGGATTATGGCTAAGGCTCAGGTAGGTTAGATGACAGAGAGATCCAATGCCACTGGGTAACACAGTCAGCTGGTTTTGATCAAGAACCAATTCCTCTAGTTTCTTCAAAGTCAGAACCTAAACCAAAGAAACACAATGCTTGTTTGTAATGAATTTATATACTGTTAATCTATTTTTGTACACTGTAAATATAATGTGCTGTAAATACTTTTTGTGTGTACTTTCTTTATGTACCATTTGTAGGTTTGCAAGTATTTGAGCAATAGTAAAATGTTCACAAAGCTCAGAAAACACTGATGTTGGTAAATTACCACTTTTTGGATGCGGTTATTCATTTCTGAATGATTTGTGTTGTTTGCTGTATGACTGAAACAGAACCGTTAGATACGGAATATGTTCTAAATAATTACATATTTATCCCCTAATGAATATGGGATGTGCATTGGCATCCTCACAAAGTAAATATTACAAAGCAAGTGGGCAAACATAATATTATGCAAATGTATTGAGACAGCTTTTGCATGTATGAATTGGTAACTTTTGTGCTTTTAAAACAATTGTTATCTTTATGGTCCTACTAGTGCTATCTTATCAAGATACTGGACATCACTAAGGGGGTGGAAAGTCAGGAAAAAGCTAGGACTAAAAGACTTTTAGTACTGAACTGAGTCAGTCAGCATTGCCTTGATACAACAAAGACATATCAATATTTAAATACTAAAAAATGGCAAAACAAAATGTAAAACAAAAACACAAAAAGTTTAATAAATATATACCAGTAGTGTCACTTTCTTACCTCAGTTGGTGGCAAAAGGAGTTTATTGTCGTTCAGAAAGAGCTTTTTTAATTGTGTCAGTTGAGAAACAGAGGGTGGCAATACTTGAAGTTCACGATGACTTAGGTTTAACAGTTCGGACTGTTTACAAAGAGCTTCCAATAGCAAGGCATTCATTGTGGTTTAAAGCTTTTCCAAGACAGCCCAGCATACTCCACAAGGAAGATACTCATCACTGCAACAAATAACAAATGCAATTTCTTTAGTTTGATGTTACAATGGGGCATACAAGTATTGTCACCCTGTGATATTAAAACATTGAAATCATAACTGGAGCTAGTCTGGCTTATGGACCAAGAACATTTCAACATGTTATCAACATGAATTACATGCTACTCGGGTGAATGACATTGCAATTAGCAGAATAGAGTGTGAATATGTGGTCATTTGATGTATTCATCAGACATTGAACAGGCACATCAAAGAAATCATGTCCTGAGAAGAAAACAAATACCAGCAATAAGCGAGGTATGCATGGTTGGGCTAGTATTGCTAAGAACTTTTATAGGAGCTGTAGAGTGGTATTTTTTTCAGTGTGTCTTTTTTTGCATATACGGGATATGATCGCTCGTTGTGATCACTTCAACTTCCTCTGCTGGTACATGTGTGATTGAGGACATTTTTCTAAACGGAATGAGGTTTATAAAACATTTGGAAGCAAACTTTCCTTTCACTCTTGCCGCTAGCATCTTCACGCGCGCTGTCAGAACTGCCTAAATGATGCAAAACGTACGCAATTTAGCAAAATGGTAATGATTCGTCACGCAAACGTGACCTTTCCTCAGGCGTCATTTACTCGCCCCCATCCGTGTTTTCGTCGTGTTTAACTGTAACTTCCTTTTTAAAAGGACCCAGTGCAATGGTTTCTGAATTAAAACAGAGAAACTGGCAACTGTGAAATTAATTCGTAAAGGAGAGGTATAAAGTCAGAAGAAAACACAGAAAGCCAGAATCCCTGATGTGTGTGTAACTCATCTCGACACGATGGAGGCGTTTTTTTATTTGTTTATTTTTTTAAGAAAAAAACTTAACTGAATATACATTTTAAAAATAATGCAACACAGACCTAAAGATGTCTATTAATTTTTAAAGAAAAACATCGTGGTTTTTTTTGGAAATTCAGATTCAGTGCAACTGCCCCCCTTGCACCTACCTGCGGACGTCCATGTTTCTCAGACGTTGTACAAAACAACAACAACATTTTATTTATATAACTCTCATGGCAAGTATCCCAGGACACTTTACAAGATTTAAATAAACAAAAAGAAAAAAGTACAATTAAAAGCCAGTTTAAAATAATAAGTCTTTAAAGAAGTATAAAAATACTCAAGAGAGTCTAAACTTTTAATATAATTTGGCAAGGAGTTCCAAAGTCTGGGTGCATAAACAGAAAAGGCCCTGTCACCCTGAGTTGCGGATAACCAACAGACCAGCTTTAGAGGAACGCAGGTTATTCCACAAAACGTTAACAATGCGTTGCAAACAAATAACTTTGGCGTAATGCACGTAATTATGTTGAAAAATAGTTACGCTACATTGCTAAGGCTAGGAATCATACAATACTTACGATCTTAAAAAGTAACAGGTATGTAATTTTAGACAATATTTTAAGCAATACAGCATGCAACACACCAGCGCCGTTCATGTTCCCATAGTAACCAATAAGCCTGTTAAGTTCCGTCCGTCCCAGAATCATTTCCGGTTCAGTGACAAAACAAAAACGACAGAAAAACATAGGTCTTTATGTTCATATAACTGGATTGCAAAACGGGGGGACGGTGGTGGGGTGCAAAAGACTGGACAGAGTAGTACTATTTTGTTCAGATGTCAGAAATGGCGGCTGCAACTAAGTTTCTTGTCTATGTTGCATGTATTTGTTAATAAAGTTGTTACTGTAACGTTATCCTTTCTTCTAAGCAAATGACTAGCAAATTCATTTAGCTGGGAGTCGGATAACAGCAACTACAAATATCAGTCGCTCT
>JAGXEW010000070.1:894262-941691 GCA_030684275.1 Acipenser oxyrinchus oxyrinchus
AGTGAATATTATGTAAGTGGTCCATTTTAGAGCACCACTTTTTAGCCTGGCCAGGTATTCTAAATGTGTTGTGTAAAGTCAGAATGTATGCTTTCTGTTACCCTTTTAAGAGTGGGTTTTAGGAAACGTGGCCCCTTTAAATATGTTGGAGGACCTTGACCTTTATAAACCCTGCACTAATGCACTATGGGACGGCACCTTTTCCTGTTGGGAGTTTGACTCTGGTTAGTTTGCT
Source organism: Acipenser oxyrinchus oxyrinchus (assembly GCA_030684275.1). Classification (NCBI taxonomy): domain Eukaryota; kingdom Metazoa; phylum Chordata; class Actinopteri; order Acipenseriformes; family Acipenseridae; genus Acipenser; species Acipenser oxyrinchus. The sequence goes on from JAGXEW010000070.1 coordinate 894,498, forward strand.
GCTGAAGGTTTGCCGTCGAATATTTACACATGTACAGGTTCGCTAAACTTAGATGTGTTAAAGCCAAACTGCATAAAGTTAGATATATACTATGTTTATCTAGCTTTAGTTATTTTACAGTTTTAGACAATGTTCTTTGTTTAGCAAACATTGCTGGCAAATATTTTTCTTTTCCGTTGCTATTTCCTGGAGGAAACAAGACATTTCATTTGGATTTTGGAATGCAGCTGTGTTTTTGGACTTTGGGTGGACTTTCTGGAGCGCTCATGGACAATCACACAAACCGGTGAGACCGAACTGATTTATTATTATTTTTTGGTGGATGTTTTTCTCATTTCTTTTACTTTATTTTGTATGGTGGATTACCAACTGAATTTTGATTTTTTGGGATTCTTTCTATTTTTGTTTTCTACTGGACATTATTTTCTATTTATTTATTGCCTCTGTAAGCTTACCGTGGATTTAACACCATCCTATTTCTGTTACAACTTGGTTTTATGTGCATGGGTCAGCAGCTACCAGAGGTACTGTGGGGCCTAAAATTGTTGGGTAATCTGTGTGTGTTGGACCGATGTTTTGAAATTAAATGTTTCGCACTTCAACGAACCTAGCAATCCTATTTTTGCTGTGTATCTGCCTTTCTGCCATCTACTCTTTATATCATTTTTAAGGAGTTTTTGGTAGTAACCTATTCTTATTCTGGGAATGTTGTGTTGGCCTTTTGGTCAAAGGCAGATTGTTACAGAATTGGTGGCCCGCACGGGAATTAAAATATATTTCAGTGCATTCATAGATTTACTTTCCAGCACACAAGTATTACTGTGTCTAATTTAAAATGGATGGTCATGAATCTGTAGATAATTGGGATCAGGGAGCTGAGTTAGATGATCGCCATGTGACCCACAGAGCAGTGGGAGAGCTGGTTTCCAGGCTCAGTAGACTTTATGTTAGTGGTTCGGGGCTCACTGAAAAACTCCTTCACAGGAAGTTGTTGCACCCCAGGAACCACCTATGGAAGATAAATTAACTCAGTTGGCTGCCAGGTTAGAGGAGCTTGAGTTTGACTGTAATGCTGCCCGACAAAGTACTGTAAATAGGGAAGAATCCCTCAGACAGTATATTAATCAGCAGGTTGAGAGGCTTCAGAATTTGATTCAGACGTCCGTAGAAACATTGGAGAAAGAGGTAGTAAACTGTATTGAGAGGCTGATTTGGCTTGGAAGGAGGAAATGAAAAAACTTACTTTGCAAACAAGCACACCTCTAGTTAGAGCTGCTCCCAGTCGTTGTGCCTGGGATCTGTCCATACCTGATTTTACCTTTGAAAGACCAGTTGCTGCTACCACAGCAATAGGGGCCACTAACCCCCATACCTACACCAAGAATGAGGACATTGTTCTGCTAAACTGCCTGTCCGTATTAACTTCCCTGAATTTGGAGAGGGGGAAGGTAACGGAGATGCAGTTAGTTATGTTGAGCTATGTGAAGAGTTTCTGGCTCTGCGGCCTATGAGTAACCCTGAAATAATGGCTACTTTATCCTCCGTGTTGAAGGGACCTGCAAAGAGCTGGTGGATAGCAGAGCGGAATAATATTCAAACTTGGTCTCATTTTAAAAGTTCTTTTCTTAGAGCTTTCCTTTCCACAGACTTCGTCACAGAAATCGAAGACAGAGTACGGGATAGAGTGCAGGCACCAGGAGAGAGCATCCGGGACTTTGCCTATGATTTCCGGGCCCTGTGTATGAGGTGGAGACCGGACATGCCTGAAAGGGAGTTCGTCCAGAGGATTCTTAACAACAGCAACCCGAAGCTTGCTGCTTGTTTGAGAGGGTCGGTGAAGACTGTGGAGGAGTTGGTGAGTGTGGGGTCAATGGTGGAGAAGGACTGGTCTGGGCAGAAGCAGTACTGGGCAAAGCAAAATTCCAAGTTCCCAAGTACCAGTGAGAAGGGTGAGCCGAGCAACCAGAGGAGGAGCTCATAAAGCAGACGTGGGAGTGCACCACCATGCTGTGAGACCCAGAGGTCAATATAACTTACCAGGGCCGACCTTACTTGTTATTCAAATTTCAGTGAGAGATGTAGGGATGACAGCCTTGCTTGACACTGGCTGCACTTATACTCTGCTAAAAAATAAGTTGTGGCAGCAAGTTAAAAGACCAGGAGAAACTCTGACCCCATGTAAAGAACAAACCTTTGTGCTAGCCGATGGCCAGACACATGGGGCATTGGGGAAAAACACCTGACTTTTAACTTGCATGGTGAATTCTGGACCCTATGTATATATGTTATGGATGATGCACATTTGGCCTTTCCGTTGGTTCTAGGATTGGATTTCTAGCCAAGACCCAAACCCAAATTGATATGGTGGGTAGGGGTTATGGTGTCAAACGCTACCAGAGCTATCAGTTTTATCCCTTTCTGCCTAGAGAAGAGTGGGAAACGTCCTGGCAAGCAGTTGAAGAGACTGAAGCCGGCGGCAGTAATGTGTATATGGCTGTCCAGCACTCTTCCCGCTCTATCTTTTCCATCACCAAGGATAAATGTCAGAAAACCGTCTCGGCTTGTTCCATTCTACCGGTTCAGGTTGATGTTCCCAATGATCTGGACAGTCTTATGAAGAGCTGGCCTACGGTGTGTACATCCCAATTGGGAGTAACCATGGTAACTCGACACGTGATCCACACCACAGATGAAGTTCCAGTGCGCAGTCCATCTTACAGAGCATCACCCTTTAAGAAGAAGATCATACGGCAACACCTTAATGACATGCTGGAGGACAATGTGATTGAACCATCCACCTCACCTTGGTCTGCACCTGTGGTGCTTATTGAGAAACGGGATGGTACTTACCGTTTCTGTGTTGATTACCGACGAATCAATGCCAAGACGCACTTTGATGCCTATCCCATGCCCAACGCTCACGATATCTTGGAGTCTCTATGTGGTGCCAAAGTGTTCAGTTCCCTGGATTTGCGGTCGGGCTACTGGCAGGTGGCTATGGATGAGGAAAGCCGACAAAAGACTGCTTTTACCACCCCTTATGGACTGTATCAATTTAAGGTTATGCCTTTTGGATTAAAAAATGCTGCTGCAACTTTCCAGAGACTTATGGAGCAGGTGCTGGGAGGGTTGAGAGGAACTTGCTGCTTTGTCTACATTGATGACATCATTGTTTACTCCACCACCAAAGCGCAGCATTTGGAACATCTTAATCAGGTTTTCCACAAACTCCATCAGGCTAACCTTACACTGAATCTGGATAAATGTCACTTTTCAAGGACTCTTTAACTTTTCTTGGGCATGTGGTGTCCGAAGCGGGGTGTCTGCCAATCCAGAGAAGCTGACTGCCATACAGCACTATCCGCAGCCAAGCAACCTCAAGGAGGTACAACGGTTTCTGGGACTCGCTGGGTGGTACCATAAGTTCATCCCCGGTTTGCTGACATCGCTGCTCCACTCAACAATCTCAAGAAGAAAGATGTGAAGTGGGAGTGGACCCCAGAATGCCAGACCAGTTTTGAACACCTGAAAACTGCTCTCCAGTCTCCCCAGTCCTGGCACATCCAGATGTCAACCAGCCTTTCTGTGTTTACACTGACGCCAGTGAGGTGGGGCTCGGGGCTGTCCTAGCCCAGAGAGATGGTGAAGGTGAGCATGTGATAGCCTTTGCCTCCCGGATCCTCAATAAGGCTGAGAAGAACTACTCCACATCGGAGAAGGAGTGCTTGGCGGTTGTCTGGTCTGTGGAGAAGTGGCGCCATTACCTGGAGGGAGTGCCATTTGAAGTAGTCACTGACCACGCAGCACTGTCCTGGGCATTTAACACTCCCAAAACCTCCTCTCGGCTCACCCGCTGGACCCTCCGACTCCAACAGTTTAATTTTAAGGTGCTCTACCGCAAGGGAAGTTTGAACGTGGTTCCTGATGCTCTCTCTCGCGCTCCATCTCAAAGTGATATCTCTGTTGCTGTGTATTCTAGCAACACTCCAGTTTATAGCTCCGATCTCCCAACATCACTCGACGAAATAGCGGCCGCTCAGTCGAGAGATCCTGCTATCGCTGAGATTATTGCTAAAATGGACAATCCGCGCCAAACAAAATCTGATCGGATCACCTTTGAGATGAGACAGGATCTGGTCTATCGAAAAGTTCCTGCCACAAAAGGAGGCTATCGGTTCCAGTTAGTAGTCCCAGCATCGTTACAGTCATCTTTTCTGACATACTTCCATGATAACCCTCTAGGAGGCCATCTCGGACGTCTTAAAACTCTCCTTCGGATATTAGACGTGGCTTGGTGGTCTTCTGTCCGTATGGACACCTGGAAGCATATTAAAGAATGTATTACCTGCCAACAGTACAAACCTTCTAATGTGAAACCTGCAGGTCTGCTCCAGTCTACTACGGTTGCAGCTCCGGGGGAGATGTTGGGGGTGGATTTGATGGGCCCGTTCCCAAGAAGTAAACAGGGTAACCAATACTTACTTGTTCTGGTAGACTACTATTCCAAGTGGATAGAGATGTTTCCCATACGTGACAGTAAGACCCCGAAGATCGTTCAGTATTCTCACTCAAGAGATTTTCACAAGATGGGGAACACCCGGTTCTTGGTGTCGGATCGTGGTCCACAGTTTACAAGCCAGCTCATCATTGAGGTCTGTAAATCCTGGGGTGTTGTTAGGAAACTTACTACAAGTTATCATCCGCAATCAAATCTTACTGAGAGGGTTAACCGAACAGTGAAGACCATGGTGGCATCTTTTGTGGAAGATAAACATCAACTCTGGGACCAGTGGATACCAGAGTTTCGCCGCCATCAACAGCTCGCCAGGAGACTACTGGATTCTCTCCAGCTGAGTTGGCTCTTGGTCGCTCACTTAAGGGTCCCCTTGACCAACTGATTGGACTTGCCCCTTGCCTTCTACCTCTCAGTACAGTTTGCTGGAAAGACAGCAAGAAATCGCTGAACAAGTAAGGGCAAGTGTCAAGATAGCTCAGGGTAGGCAGGCCAAATATTACAATCGAAATAGGAGAGCTGTGCAGTATACCAAAGGAGATTTGGTGTGGACCAAAACGCATTTTTATCCGATGCCTCTGAGAAGTTTTCAGCAAAATTAGCTCCCAAATGGTCAGGACCAGCTGAAATTTTGAGAAAGGTAGGACCTGTTAATTATGAAGTTCAGTGGGCTGACCAGTCACAAAAAAAGATGTGATTAATGTGGTCAACTTAAAAAATACTACGGTTTGAAACCCGGTACCTCCGCTGGGGGACTATGTGACGCCTGTCACACAAAAGTGAATATTATGTAAGTGGTCCATTTTAGAGCACCACTTTTAGCCTGGCCAGGTATTCTAAATGTGTTGTGTAAAGTCAGAATGTATGCTTTCTGTTACCCTTTTAAGAGTGGGTTTTAGGAAACGTGGCCCCTTTAAATATGTTGGAGGACCTTGACCTTTATAAACCCTGCACTAATGCACTATGGGACGGCACCTTTTCCTGTTGGGAGTTTGACTCTGGTTAGTTTGCTGCTGAAGGTTTGCCGTCGAATATTTACACATGTACAGGTTCGCTAAACTTAGATGTGTTAAAGCCAAACTGCATAAAGTTAGATATATACTATGTTTATCTAGCTTTAGTTATTTTACAGTTTTAGACAATGTTCTTTGTTTAGCAAACATTGCTGGCAAATATTTTTCTTTTCCGTTGCTATTTCCTGGAGGAAACAAGACATTTCATTTGGATTTTGGAATGCAGCTGTGTTTTTTGGACTTTGGGTGGACTTTCTGGAGCGTTCATGGACAATCACACAAACCGGTGAGACCGAACTGATTTATTATTATTTTTTGGTGGATGTTTTTCTCATTTCTTTTTACTTTATTTTGTATGGTGGATTACCAACTGAATTTTGATTTTTTTGGGATTCTTTCTATTTTTGTTTTCTACTGGACATTATTTTCTATTTATTTATTGCCTCTGTAAGCTTACCGGTGGATTTAACACCATCCTATTTCTGTTACAACTTGGTTTTATGTGCATGGGTCAGCAGCTACCAGAGGTACTGTGGGGCCTAAAATTGTTGGGTAATCTGTGTGTGTTGGACCGATGTTTTTGAAATTAAATGTTTCGCACTTCAACGAACCTAGCAATCCTATTTTTGCTGTGTATCTGCCTTTCTGCCATCTACTCTTTATATCATTTTTAAGGAGTTTTTGGTAGTAACCTATTCTTATTCTGGGAATGTTGTGTTGGCCTTTTTGGTCAAAGGCAGATTGTTACAAGAGTGTCTGTACCGGTAAGTATTAAGACATGATCAGCATTAATACAAGCATCTGAGTGGGTGGGAGTCAGTAACACTTGCTTCCAAATATATTATTATTATTATTATTATTATTATTATTATTATTATTATTATTAATTTCTTAGCAGACGCCCTTACCCAGGGTGACTTACAGTTGTATACAAAAAATACATATCAAGATTTACAGTACAATTAAGATCAAGATACAAAATACAATGACTTTAGTCCTAATAAGAGCAAATACAAAACACACTACAATTTGATATCTGGGCAGTTCAAGAACAGGTAACAGTGTTGATAGTTACATCAGGGTTAGATACGAGTGCAAGTGAAATACAAGATACTACAGATTAGGTTAAGTACAGGATTAAATACAGTAAAATAGGGAGCAGATAAGTGCAAGTTAAAGTGCAAATATAGCCTAACAATTTAAACCGTGTGTGTTTAAAGAAGGAATAGAAACTATTATACATTAAAACTGCAGTTCTGAGTACATAGTGATTATTATTATATACATATTAAGCATGTTTATTTATTTATTTATTACATGTTTTTACAGCTTTAGCTATGGAAGATTTCACTCAAAGCATGCAGCTTGACTTAAAGAAGAGCCCAACCTGAATACGTTTCCTAATTACACAAGATGACTTTAGTAATGTGTCTTGTTTTGTTAAAGTGCTGGGAAAACTGTTCTATGAAGCTCCACATTTCAGTCTCATCAGAAGAAAAAGAACACCATTCAGTCTGCAGGGCTAAAGGAATGGACTCCTGCATTATTGTGGACTGCCTCGGCATTCAATAACAGGAGGCCACGCCAACATTACAATTGTGGCTCTGTGGCCACCAGGAGGCACTCTGCTGTACTGCTACTGTATATGTGTGTAAATGAAATGAGTATAAAAAGAAATATCTTTATTAAGAAGAATAGGGCTGTATTTAAAATACAGGTCATTTTTATTTAGTTATATTTTAAATGATAATTAATAAAATTGTTCAGGCAATTCAGTTATATATGTTGTTGTTATCCACAAGTCCTGTATAGACACAAAGTGATCATGAAGAACCGGCAAAGGCAATACAAACTGCTTCGGAATGTCACTTCACACATAGAGGGGTGTCTTGTATGATAGCACAATGAACTGTTAAAAGAGACACCCATTACCACAGAGATTAAGAATATTTACCTATCAGCTTCCCAAAGAATACTGTTTCAGTAGCAAAATACATATTGGGGTATGAAATATATTACCTGCTTTGCCGTGCAGAGAGATTACTGAGAAACTCTGCAAAGTAAACATTTGATTTTGTTGTTGTTTTATGAATAATGTTCTATGATGGATGTCGTTCCCAGTGTAATACTTGTAAAAAAAAAAATATAGTGAGGTATCTGGAATAAAAAACAAAAATCTGCCAAATTGTAATGGTTTGTTTCTTTGGTTGCTGCATGTTAATTACAAATAAGAGATGATTGTATTGCATTGCTATACACCATATGTGCATACATCTGCATTGGTATGGTTCTAAATTATATTAGGGTTACTGCAAATGACATACAATGCACAGCTTTCTAAAGCAGTATTTAAATGATTATACATGCAATACCAAGATGAATTGCATGGTAGAACCTCTTTTACATCAGTATAATAATCAAATAGTTTGAAATGTATCTTTACTTTTCTTACATTACATATTGGATCAACTGTCTAATGTTTCATGTAGAATTTTCCCATCAATAACTATTTGTATTAATAATTTGTATTCAGGAGGAGGAAGGATCTGGTGATTTCAAGGGTTTTGCTGCAAATGCGTTTCTTACCCATTAAGTGCCATTGTCCTAATCTGAGGACAGGCTACTTTGTAAACATCTAGTATAAGGTGGACAAAATTTGAGTAAATTAGCATAATAATACAGTTAAAGAAAACAATTAAATAACAGTTAGATGGCAGCTAAACATGTTTTAAAAGTAGCTTGTTCTCCAATCAGCACAACGACATGCAATGGTTTCATATTTATTATGTTAGAAGACGCTTTAATAATATATTACTAGAAATATGGTTCAACAGGAAATAGAAGTAACAGATTTCAAAGGAACCGGTCTTCAAATAAGATCAGTGCCATGCACCGATCTAATATGCATTGCCTCAATTAAATTTTCATGTAACTAAACTGTTCATTTCATTACTACTCTGCTTCTGTTATTTACAACTTATAAATCTAACCACTCAGAATGTGTTCTCTTCCTCCACTCTCGAAAGAGAGCGGAACGGTCATCAATGGTCAGGAACAGCTACAGTAAAGTAACATTCAAGACCCGCTTCGCGCTCAGAAGAGAACACTGTAACTCCTCAACATGGTTAGCGAGACCAGACACTTTAGAAACGCATTTCACAAGTAACAAACTATAGAAATGATCCCTGAAAGTATAGTCGCCATGTTGCTGGCACCAAACATGCAGGTGAGGGTTTCTAATGCATACTGTCTGTTACAGCAGACCAGATGTCTTAAACATGCTAATTTATTTACTGCCTACAACAAAAGTAGTTAAAATAATTCACAATGTTAAATAATCATGAACATTTTGCTCTGAAATGAATGCTCTTTAGTTAAGATCCGGCATGAGAATGTATTTGAATAATGTTGGCCAACAGCCAATCACTGAAGCAGCAGTAGAGGAAGGTTTCAGTCGCTGCTGTCTGCGTGTTCGACAGGAACTCTGCCGCGTGGCTTTTCGGTATTCATGGAGCTGACAGGCTGTTTTTTTTGGGTCTCTGGTTTACTGAATAGTAAGAAGAGCTGCATTTTTCTGTAAGCCTTCCTTCTCTTTTAAACAGGGAAGGTAGAATGTGTCCAGTGCCCACTAGTGTATATCTGCCTGGAAATAAAAAATACATACAAATAAATACATAAATACAGACAACAAAAAAATACAAATCAATACACAACCAAACCAAATACAATACTTTGTTTTTACAATTAACAAGAAAAGCAATTCAGTAGTAAGAAAAGACAAACAACTGATAAATTGATATTAATAAATTATTGTAAGACCTTTCAGATGTTACCCCACTGCTTTGCTTTGTGTGAGTCCCCACCCTGTATGAACAGGGGTTGCACTTTAAAAGGGGAATTCATTTAGGAATGGCCGGCGACATTAATTGCAGGAACGTTACACATGTAATTTTGAGAGGCACCAAAGTGTGAGTGTAACAGAGATTATTTTCCTCCAGTTTTGGACTGCAAAACACACGCATGTAATGAACTTCTCTACCACTAGGCGTCGCTTAAAACACAAGAATCCACTGTTATTTAATACTAATAAACTGCTTTCCAAACACAAAACACTTAAAATAAGATAATGTATTATCTTTGCTACACTTAACTTTGTAACACATATTATACATAACATGATTCTCACAAATATAAAGTATTTCCTGTTTTTTCATTATTTATAAAATACCGCTAACCACTCAGAATGTGTTCTCTTCCTCCACTCTCCAAAGAGAGCGGAACGGTCATCAATGGTCAGGAACAGCCACAGTAAAGTAGCATTCAAGACCCGCTTCGCGCTCAGAAGAGAACACTGTAACTCCTCAACATGGTTAGCGAGACCAGACACTTTAGAAACGCATTTCACTAGTAACAAACTATAGAAATGATCCCTGAAAGTATAGTCTTAAACAACAAAGGGTAAAGCAACTTCCCTGCTCGGCATGTATCACTGCAGTGACGGTGTCTAATTCAGTTTCCTTTCTAGTACACCACTTGTTCATACTAATGTTAAATAATTGCCATTGTGTTTCAAACACAAACTTCACATAATGAAATAACCACTCAATTAAAATATAATGTAAAAAAGAGAAGTTAAGTAATATCCAGGGTGCACCTCTCTATGAATAATTTAAAGAAACAACCAATCACCAATCTAGCTAGCCGGGAGGTTTCAGTCCCCGCCCACCTGCATAGTATTCAGGAGGAGGAAGGATGTGGTGATTTCAAGGGTTTTGCTGCAAATGTGTTTCTTAACCCATAAAGTGCTGTCCTAATCTGAGGACAGGCTTACTTTGTAAACATCTACTAGAAGGAGGACAAAATTAGAGTAGATTAGCATAACAATTCAGTTAAAGAAAACAAATAACAGTTAGATGGCAGCTAAACATGTTTTAAAATTACTTGTTATGACTTGTTTATTTAGCAGACGACTTACAGAGACTAGGGTGTGTGAACTATGCATCAGCTGCAAAGTCACTTACAATTACATCTCACCCGAAAGACGGAGTACAAGGAGGTTAAGTGACTTGCTCAGGGTCACAAAATGAGTCAGTGGCTGAGGTGGGATTTGAACCGGGGACCTTCTGGTTACAAGCCCTTTTCTTTAATCACTGGACCACACAGCTTCCTATAAAGCTATAAAGTAGCTTGTTCTCCAATCAGCACAACGACATGCAATGGTGTCATATTTATTATATTAGAAGACATTTTAATAATATGTTACAAGAAATATGGTTTAACAGGAAATATAAGTAACAGATTTCAAAGGAACCAGGCTTCAAATGAGATGAGCACCACTTAACTATTTCTGTTATTGACAATTTGTAAATCTAACCACTCAGAATGTGTTCTCTTCCTCCACTCTCGAAAGAGAGCCGAACGGTCATCAATGGACAGGAACAGCTACAGTAAAGTAACATTCAAGACCCGCTTTGCGCTCAGAAGAGAACACTATAACTCCTCAACATGGTTAGCGAGACCAGACACTTTAGAAACGCATTTCGCCAGCAATCGCCATGTTGCTGGCACCAAACATGCAGGTGAGGGTTTCTAATGCATACTGTCTGTTATAGCAGACCAGATGTCTTAAACATGCTAATTTATTTACTGCCTACAACAAAAGTAGTTAAAATAATTCACAATGTTAAATAATCATGAACATTTTGCTCTGAAATGAATGCTCTTTAGTTAAGATCCGGCATGAGAATGTATTTGAATAATGTTGGCCAACAGCCAATCACTGAAGCAGCAGTAGAGGAAGGTTTCAGTCGCTGCTGTCTGCGTGTTCGACAGGAACTCTGCCGCGTGGCTTTTCGGTATTCATGGAGCTGACAGGCTGTTTTTGGGTCTCTGGTTTACTGAATAGTAAGAAGAGCTGCATTTTTCTGTAAGCCTTCCTTCTTCTTTAAACAGGGAAGGTAGAATGTGTCCAGTGCCCACTAGTGTATATCTGCCTGGAAATAAAAATACATACAAATAAATACATAAATACAGACAACAAAAAATACAAATCAATACACAACCAAACCAAATACAATACTTTGTTTTTTACAATTAACAAGAAAAGCAATTCAGTAGTAAGAAAAGACAAACAACTGATAAATTGATATTAATAAATTATTGTAAGACCTTTCAGATGTTACCCCACTGCTTTGCTTTGTGTGAGTCCCCACCCTGTATGAACAGGGGTTGCACTTTAAAAGGGGAATTCATTTAGGAATGGCCGGCGACATTAATTGCAGGAACGTTACACATGTAATTTTGAGAGGCACCAAAGTGTGAGTGTAACAGAGATTATTTTCCTCCAGTTTTGGACTGCAAAACACACGCATGTAATGAACTTCTCTACCACTAGGCGTCGCTTAAAACACAAGAATCCACTGTTATTTAATACTAATAACCTGCTTTCCAAACACAAAACACTTAAAATAAGATAATGTATTATCTTTGCTACACTTAACTTTGTAACACATATTATACATAACATGATTCTCACAAATATAAAGTATTTCCTGTTTTTTCATTGTTTATAAAATACCGCTAACCACTCAGAATGTGTTCTCTTCCTCCACTCTCCAAAGAGAGCAGAACGGTCATCAATGGTCAGGAACAGCTACAGTAAAGTAGCATTCAAGACCCGCTTCGCGCTCAGAAGAGAACACTGTAACTCCTCAACATGGCTAGCGAGACCAGACACTTTAGAAACGCATTTCACTAGTAACAAACTATAGAAATGATCCCTGAAAGTATAGTCTTAAACAACAAACGGGTAAAGCAACTTCCCTGCTCCCGGCATGTATCACTGCAGTGACGGTGTCTAATTCAGTTTCCTTTCTAGTACACCACTTGTTCATACTAATGTTAAATAATTGCCATTGTGTTTCAAACACAAACTTCACATAATGAAATAACCACTCAATTAAAATATAATGTAAAAAAAGAGAAGTTAAGTAATATCCAGGGTGCACCTCTCTATGAATAATTTAAAGAAACAACCAATCACCAATCTAGCTAGCCGGGGAGGTTTCAGTCCCCGCCCACCTGCATAGTATTCAGGAGGAGGAAGGATGTGGTGATTTCAAGGGTTTTGCTGCAAATGTGTTTCTTAACCCATAAAGTGCTGTCCTAATCTGAGGACAGGCTTACTTTGTAAACATCTACTAGAAGGAGGACAAAATTAGAGTAGATTAGCATAACAATTCAGTTAAAGAAAACAAATAACAGTTAGATGGCAGCTAAACATGTTTTAAAATTACTTGTTATGACTTGTTTATTTAGCAGACGACTTACAGAGACTAGGGTGTGTGAACTATGCATCAGCTGCAGAGTCACTTACAATTACATCTCACCCGAAAGACGGAGTACAAGGAGGTTAAGTGACTTGCTCAGGGTCACAAAATGAGTCAGTGGCTGAGGTGGGATTTGAACCGGGGACCTTCTGGTTACAAGCCCTTTTCTTTAATCACTGGACCACACAGCTTCCTATAAAGCTATAAAGTAGCTTGTTCTCCAATCAGCACAACGACATGCAATGGTGTCATATTATATTAGAAGACATTTTAATAATATGTTACAAGAAATATGGTTTAACAGGAAATATAAGTAACAGATTTCAAAGGAACCAGGCTTCAAATGAGATGAGCACCACTTAACTATTTCTGTTATTGACAATTTGTAAATCTAACCACTCAGAATGTGTTCTCTTCCTCCACTCTCGAAAGAGAGCAGAACGGTCATCAATGGACTGGAACAGCTACAATAAAGTAACATTCAAGACCCGCTTCGCTCAGAAGAGAACACTGTAACTCCTCAACATGGTTAGCGAGACCAGACACTTTAGAAACGCATTTCACAAGTAACAAACTATAGAAATGATCCCTGAAAGTATAGTCTTAAAAAACAATCGGGTAAAGCAATCGCCATGTTGCTGGCACCAAACATGCAGGTGAGGGTTTCTAATGCATACTGTCTGTTACAGCAGACCAGATGTCTTAAACATGCTAATTTATTTACTGCCTACAACAAAAGTAGTTAAAATAATTCACAATGTTAAATAATCATGAACATTTTGCTCTGAAATGAATGCTCTTTAGTTAAGATCCGGCATGAGAATGTATTTGAATAATGTTGGCCAACAGCCAATCACTGAAGCAGCAGTAGAGGAAGGTTTCAGTCGCTGCTGTCTGCGTGTTCGACAGGAACTCTGCCGCGTGGCTTTTCGGTATTCATGGAGCTGACAGGCTGTTTTTGGGTCTCTGGTTTACTGAATAGTAAGAAGAGCTGCATTTTTCTGTAAGCCTTCCTTCTCTTTTAAACAGGGAAGGTAGAATGTGTCCAGTGCCCACTAGTGTATATCTGCCTGGAAATAAAAATACATACAAATAAATACATAAATACAGACAACAAAAAATACAAATCAATACACAACCAAACCAAATACAATACTTTGTTTTTTACAATTAACAAGAAAAGCAATTCAGTAGTAAGAAAAGACAAACAACTGATAAATTGATATTAATAAATTATTGTAAGACCTTTCAGATGTTACCCCACTGCTTTGCTTTGTGTGAGTCCCCACCCTGTATGAACAGGGGTTGCACTTTAAAAGGGGAATTCATTTAGGAATGGCGGCGACATTAATTGCAGGAACGTTACACATGTAATTTTGAGAGGCACCAAAGTGTGAGTGTAACAGAGATTATTTTCCTCCAGTTTTGGACTGCAAAACACACGCATGTAATGAACTTCTCTACCACTAGGCGTCGCTTAAAACACAAGAATCCACTGTTATTTAATACTAATAACCTGCTTTCCAAACACAAAACACTTAAAATAAGATAATGTATTATCTTTGCTACACTTAACTTTGTAACACATATTATACATAACATGATTCTCACAAATATAAAGTATTTCCTGTTTTTCATTATTTATAAAATACCGCTAACCACTCAGAATGTGTTCTCTTCCTCCACTCTCCAAAGAGAGCGGAACGGTCATCAATGGTCAGGAACAGCTACAGTAAAGTAGCATTCAAGACCCGCTTCGCGCTCAGAAGAGAACACTGTAACTCCTCAACATGGTTAGCGAGACCAGACACTTTAGAAACGCATTTCACTAGTAACAAACTATAGAAATGATCCCTGAAAGTATAGTCTTAAACAACAAAAGGGTAAAGCAACTTCCCTGCTCCCGGCATGTATCACTGCAGTGACGGTGTCTAATTCAGTTTCCTTTCTAGTACACCACTTGTTCATACTAATGTTAAATAATTGCCATTGTGTTTCAAACACAAACTTCACATAATGAAATAACCACTCAATTAAAATATAATGTAAAAAAGAGAAGTTAAGTAATATCCAGGGTGCACCTCTCTATGAATAATTTAAAGAAACAACCAATCACCAATCTAGCTAGCCGGGGAGGTTTCAGTCCCCGCCCACCTGCATAGTATTCAGGAGGAGGAAGGATGTGGTGATTTCAAGGGTTTTGCTGCAAATGTGTTTCTTAACCCATAAAGTGCTGTCCTAATCTGAGGACAGGCTTACTTTGTAAACATCTACTAGAAGGAGGACAAAATTAGAGTAGATTAGCATAACAATTCAGTTAAAGAAAACAAATAACAGTTAGATGGCAGCTAAACATGTTTTAAAATTACTTGTTATGACTTGTTTATTTAGCAGACGACTTACAGAGACTAGGGTGTGTGAACTATGCATCAGCTGCAGAGTCACTTACAATTACATCTCACCCGAAAGACGGAGTACAAGGAGGTTAAGTGACTTGCTCAGGGTCACAAAATGAGTCAGTGGCTGAGGTGGGATTTGAACCGGGGACCTTCTGGTTACAAGCCCTTTTCTTTAATCACTGGACCACACAGCTTCCTATAAAGCTATAAAGTAGCTTGTTCTCCAATCAGCACAACGACATGCAATGGTGTCATATTATATTAGAAGACATTTTAATAATATGTTACAAGAAATATGGTTTAACAGGAAATATAAGTAACAGATTTCAAAGGAACCAGGCTTCAAATGAGATGAGCACCACTTAACTATTTCTGTTATTGACAATTTGTAAATCTAACCACTCAGAATGTGTTCTCTTCCTCCACTCTCGAAAGAGAGCAGAACGGTCATCAATGGACTGGAACAGCTACAATAAAGTAACATTCAAGACCCGCTTCGCTCAGAAGAGAACACTATAACTCCTCAACATGGTTAGCGAGACCAGACACTTTAGAAACGCATTTCACAAGTAACAAACTATAGAAATGATCCCTGAAAGTATAGTCTTAAAAACAATCGGGTAAAGCAATCGCCATGTTGCTGGCACCAAACATGCAGGTGAGGGTTTCTAATGCATACTGTCTGTTACAGCAGACCAGATGTCTTAAACATGCTAATTTATTTACTGCCTACAACAAAAGTAGTTAAAATAATTCACAATGTTAAATAATCATGAACATTTTGCTCTGAAATGAATGCTCTTTAGTTAAGATCCGGCATGAGAATGTATTTGAATAATGTTGGCCAACAGCCAATCACTGAAGCAGCAGTAGAGGAAGGTTTCAGTCGCTGCTGTCTGCGTGTTCGACAGGAACTCTGCCGCGTGGCTTTTCGGTATTCATGGAGCTGACAGGCTGTTTTTTTTGGGTCTCTGGTTTACTGAATAGTAAGAAGAGCTGCATTTTTCTGTAAGCCTTCCTTCTCTTTTAAACAGGGAAGGTAGAATGTGTCCAGTGCCCACTAGTGTATATCTGCCTGGAAATAAAAAATACATACAAATAAATACATAAATACAGACAACAAAAAATACAAATCAATACACAACCAAACCAAATACAATACTTTGTTTTTTACAATTAACAAGAAAAGCAATTCAGTAGTAAGAAAAGACAAACAACTGATAAATTGATATTAATAAATTATTGTAAGACCTTTCAGATGTTACCCCACTGCTTTGCTTTGTGTGAGTCCCCACCCTGTATGAACAGGGGTTGCACTTTAAAAGGGGAATTCATTTAGGAATGGCCGGCGACATTAATTGCAGGAACGTTACACATGTAATTTTGAGAGGCACCAAAGTGTGAGTGTAACAGAGATTATTTTCCTCCAGTTTTGGACTGCAAAACACACGCATGTAATGAACTTCTCTACCACTAGGCGTCGCTTAAAACACAAGAATCCACTGTTATTTAATACTAATAACCTGCTTTCCAAACACAAAACACTTAAAATAAGATAATGTATTATCTTTGCTACACTTAACTTTGTAACACATATTATACATAACATGATTCTCACAAATATAAAGTATTTCCTGTTTTTCATTGTTTATAAAATACCGCTAACCACTCAGAATGTGTTCTCTTCCTCCACTCTCCAAAGAGAGCGGAACGGTCATCAATGGTCAGGAACAGCTACAGTAAAGTAGCATTCAAGACCCGCTTCGCGCTCAGAAGAGAACACTGTAACTCCTCAACATGGTTAGCGAGACCAGACACTTTAGAAACGCATTTCACTAGTAACAAACTATAGAAATGATCCCTGAAAGTATAGTCTTAAACAACAAAAGGGTAAAGCAACTTCCCTGCTCCCGGCATGTATCACTGCAGTGACGGTGTCTAATTCAGTTTCCTTTCTAGTACACCACTTGTTCATACTAATGTTAAATAATTGCCATTGTGTTTCAAACACAAACTTCACATAATGAAATAACCACTCAATTAAAATATAATGTAAAAAAGAGAAGTTAAGTAATATCCAGGGTGCACCTCTCTATGAATAATTTAAAGAAACAACCAATCACCAATCTAGCTAGCCGGGGAGGTTTCAGTCCCCGCCCACCTGCATAGTATTCAGGAGGAGGAAGGATGTGGTGATTTCAAGGGTTTTGCTGCAAATGTGTTTCTTAACCCATAAAGTGCTGTCCTAATCTGAGGACAGGCTTACTTTGTAAACATCTACTAGAAGGAGGACAAAATTAGAGTAGATTAGCATAACAATTCAGTTAAAGAAAACAAATAACAGTTAGATGGCAGCTAAACATGTTTTAAAATTACTTGTTATGACTTGTTTATTTAGCAGACGACTTACAGAGACTAGGGTGTGTGAACTATGCATCAGCTGCAGAGTCACTTACAATTACATCTCACCCGAAAGACGGAGTACAAGGAGGTTAAGTGACTTGCTCAGGGTCACAAAATGAGTCAGTGGCTGAGGTGGGATTTGAACCGGGGACCTTCTGGTTACAAGCCCTTTTCTTTAATCACTGGACCACACAGCTTCCTATAAAGCTATAAAGTAGCTTGTTCTCCAATCAGCACAACGACATGCAATGGTGTCATATTATATTAGAAGACATTTTAATAATATGTTACAAGAAATATGGTTTAACAGGAAATATAAGTAACAGATTTCAAAGGAACCAGGCTTCAAATGAGATGAGCACCACTTAACTATTTCTGTTATTGACAATTTGTAAATCTAACCACTCAGAATGTGTTCTCTTCCTCCACTCTCGAAAGAGAGCAGAACGGTCATCAATGGACTGGAACAGCTACAATAAAGTAACATTCAAGACCCGCTTCGCTCAGAAGAGAACACTGTAACTCCTCAACATGGTTAGCGAGACCAGACACTTTAGAAACGCATTTCACAAGTAACAAACTATAGAAATGATCCCTGAAAGTATAGTCTTAAAAAACAATCGGGTAAAGCAATCGCCATGTTGCTGGCACCAAACATGCAGGTGAGGGTTTCTAATGCATACTGTCTGTTACAGCAGACCAGATGTCTTAAACATGCTAATTTATTTACTGCCTACAACAAAAGTAGTTAAAATAATTCACAATGTTAAATAATCATGAACATTTTGCTCTGAAATGAATGCTCTTTAGTTAAGATCCGGCATGAGAATGTATTTGAATAATGTTGGCCAACAGCCAATCACTGAAGCAGCAGTAGAGGAAGGTTTCAGTCGCTGCTGTCTGCGTGTTCGACAGGAACTCTGCCGCGTGGCTTTTCGGTATTCATGGAGCTGACAGGCTGTTTTTTGGGTCTCTGGTTTACTGAATAGTAAGAAGAGCTGCATTTTTCTGTAAGCCTTCCTTCTCTTTTAAACAGGGAAGGTAGAATGTGTCCAGTGCCCACTAGTGTATATCTGCCTGGAAATAAAAAATACATACAAATAAATACATAAATACAGACAACAAAAAATACAAATCAATACACAACCAAACCAAATACAATACTTTGTTTTTTTACAATTAACAAGAAAAGCAATTCAGTAGTAAGAAAAGACAAACAACTGATAAATTGATATTAATAAATTATTGTAAGACCTTTCAGATGTTACCCCACTGCTTTGCTTTGTGTGAGTCCCCACCCTGTATGAACAGGGGTTGCACTTTTAAAAGGGGAATTCATTTAGGAATGGCCGGCGACATTAATTGCAGGAACGTTACACATGTAATTTTGAGAGGCACCAAAGTGTGAGTGTAACAGAGATTATTTTCCTCCAGTTTTGGACTGCAAAACACACGCATGTAATGAACTTCTCTACCACTAGGCGTCGCTTAAAACACAAGAATCCACTGTTATTTAATACTAATAACCTGCTTTCCAAACACAAAACACTTAAAATAAGATAATGTATTATCTTTGCTACACTTAACTTTGTAACACATATTATACATAACATGATTCTCACAAATATAAAGTATTTCCTGTTTTTCATTGTTTATAAAATACCGCTAACCACTCAGAATGTGTTCTCTTCCTCCACTCTCCAAAGAGAGCGGAACGGTCATCAATGGTCAGGAACAGCTACAGTAAAGTAGCATTCAAGACCCGCTTCGCGCTCAGAAGAGAACACTGTAACTCCTCAACATGGTTAGCGAGACCAGACACTTTAGAAACGCATTTCACTAGTAACAAACTATAGAAATGATCCCTGAAAGTATAGTCTTAAACAACAAAAGGGTAAAGCAACTTCCCTGCTCCCGGCATGTATCACTGCAGTGACGGTGTCTAATTCAGTTTCCTTTCTAGTACACCACTTGTTCATACTAATGTTAAATAATTGCCATTGTGTTTCAAACACAAACTTCACATAATGAAATAACCACTCAATTAAAATATAATGTAAAAAAGAGAAGTTAAGTAATATCCAGGGTGCACCTCTCTATGAATAATTTAAAGAAACAACCAATCACCAATCTAGCTAGCCGGGGAGGTTTCAGTCCCCGCCCACCTGCATAGTATTCAGGAGGAGGAAGGATGTGGTGATTTCAAGGGTTTTGCTGCAAATGTGTTTCTTAACCCATAAAGTGCTGTCCTAATCTGAGGACAGGCTTACTTTGTAAACATCTACTAGAAGGAGGACAAAATTAGAGTAGATTAGCATAACAATTCAGTTAAAGAAAACAAATAACAGTTAGATGGCAGCTAAACATGTTTTAAAATTACTTGTTATGACTTGTTTATTTAGCAGACGACTTACAGAGACTAGGGTGTGTGAACTATGCATCAGCTGCAGAGTCACTTACAATTACATCTCACCCGAAAGACGGAGTACAAGGAGGTTAAGTGACTTGCTCAGGGTCACAAAATGAGTCAGTGGCTGAGGTGGGATTTGAACCGGGGACCTTCTGGTTACAAGCCCTTTTCTTTAATCACTGGACCACACAGCTTCCTATAAAGCTATAAAGTAGCTTGTTCTCCAATCAGCACAACGACATGCAATGGTGTCATATTATATTAGAAGACATTTTAATAATATGTTACAAGAAATATGGTTTAACAGGAAATATAAGTAACAGATTTCAAAGGAACCAGGCTTCAAATGAGATGAGCACCACTTAACTATTTCTGTTATTGACAATTTGTAAATCTAACCACTCAGAATGTGTTCTCTTCCTCCACTCTCGAAAGAGAGCAGAACGGTCATCAATGGACTGGAACAGCTACAATAAAGTAACATTCAAGACCCGCTTCAGCTCAGAAGAGAACACTATAACTCCTCAACATGGTTAGCGAGACCAGACACTTTAGAAACGCATTTCACAAGTAACAAACTATAGAAATGATCCCTGAAAGTATAGTCTTAAAAACAATCGGGTAAAGCAATCGCCATGTTGCTGGCACCAAACATGCAGGTGAGGGTTTCTAATGCATACTGTCTGTTACAGCAGACCAGATGTCTTAAACATGCTAATTTATTTACTGCCTACAACAAAAGTAGTTAAAATAATTCACAATGTTAAATAATCATGAACATTTTGCTCTGAAATGAATGCTCTTTAGTTAAGATCCGGCATGAGAATGTATTTGAATAATGTTGGCCAACAGCCAATCACTGAAGCAGCAGTAGAGGAAGGTTTCAGTCGCTGCTGTCTGCGTGTTCGACAGGAACTCTGCCGCGTGGCTTTTCGGTATTCATGGAGCTGACAGGCTGTTTTTTTTGGGTCTCTGGTTTACTGAATAGTAAGAAGAGCTGCATTTTTCTGTAAGCCTTCCTTCTCTTTTAAACAGGGAAGGTAGAATGTGTCCAGTGCCCACTAGTGTATATCTGCCTGGAAATAAAAAATACATACAAATAAATACATAAATACAGACAACAAAAAAATACAAATCAATACACAACCAAACCAAATACAATACTTTGTTTTTTTTACAATTAACAAGAAAAGCAATTCAGTAGTAAGAAAAGACAAACAACTGATAAATTGATATTAATAAATTATTGTAAGACCTTTCAGATGTTACCCCACTGCTTTGCTTTGTGTGAGTCCCCACCCTGTATGAACAGGGGTTGCACTTTTAAAAGGGGGAATTCATTTAGGAATGGCCGGCGACATTAATTGCAGGAACGTTACACATGTAATTTTGAGAGGCACCAAAGTGTGAGTGTAACAGAGATTATTTTCCTCCAGTTTTGGACTGCAAAACACACGCATGTAATGAACTTCTCTACCACTAGGCGTCGCTTAAAACACAAGAATCCACTGTTATTTAATACTAATAACCTGCTTTCCAAACACAAAACACTTAAAATAAGATAATGTATTATCTTTGCTACACTTAACTTTGTAACACATATTATACATAACATGATTCTCACAAATATAAAGTATTTCCTGTTTTTTCATTGTTTATAAAATACCGCTAACCACTCAGAATGTGTTCTCTTCCTCCACTCTCCAAAGAGAGCGGAACGGTCATCAATGGTCAGGAACAGCTACAGTAAAGTAGCATTCAAGACCCGCTTCGCGCTCAGAAGAGAACACTGTAACTCCTCAACATGGTTAGCGAGACCAGACACTTTAGAAACGCATTTCACTAGTAACAAACTATAGAAATGATCCCTGAAAGTATAGTCTTAAACAACAAAAGGGTAAAGCAACTTCCCTGCTCCCGGCATGTATCACTGCAGTGACGGTGTCTAATTCAGTTTCCTTTCTAGTACACCACTTGTTCATACTAATGTTAAATAATTGCCATTGTGTTTCAAACACAAACTTCACATAATGAAATAACCACTCAATTAAAATATAATGTAAAAAAAGAGAAGTTAAGTAATATCCAGGGTGCACCTCTCTATGAATAATTTAAAGAAACAACCAATCACCAATCTAGCTAGCCGGGGAGGTTTCAGTCCCCGCCCACCTGCATAGTATTCAGGAGGAGGAAGGATGTGGTGATTTCAAGGGTTTTGCTGCAAATGTGTTTCTTAACCCATAAAGTGCTGTCCTAATCTGAGGACAGGCTTACTTTGTAAACATCTACTAGAAGGAGGACAAAATTAGAGTAGATTAGCATAACAATTCAGTTAAAGAAAACAAATAACAGTTAGATGGCAGCTAAACATGTTTTAAAATTACTTGTTATGACTTGTTTATTTAGCAGACGACTTACAGAGACTAGGGTGTGTGAACTATGCATCAGCTGCAGAGTCACTTACAATTACATCTCACCCGAAAGACGGAGTACAAGGAGGTTAAGTGACTTGCTCAGGGTCACAAAATGAGTCAGTGGCTGAGGTGGGATTTGAACCGGGGACCTTCTGGTTACAAGCCCTTTTCTTTAATCACTGGACCACACAGCTTCCTATAAAGCTATAAAGTAGCTTGTTCTCCAATCAGCACAACGACATGCAATGGTGTCATATTATATTAGAAGACATTTTAATAATATGTTACAAGAAATATGGTTTAACAGGAAATATAAGTAACAGATTTCAAAGGAACCAGGCTTCAAATGAGATGAGCACCACTTAACTATTTCTGTTATTGACAATTTGTAAATCTAACCACTCAGAATGTGTTCTCTTCCTCCACTCTCGAAAGAGAGCAGAACGGTCATCAATGGACTGGAACAGCTACAATAAAGTAACATTCAAGACCCGCTTCAGCTCAGAAGAGAACACTATAACTCCTCAACATGGTTAGCGAGACCAGACACTTTAGAAACGCATTTCACAAGTAACAAACTATAGAAATGATCCCTGAAAGTATAGTCTTAAAAACAATCGGGTAAAGCAATCGCCATGTTGCTGGCACCAAACATGCAGGTGAGGGTTTCTAATGCATACTGTCTGTTACAGCAGACCAGATGTCTTAAACATGCTAATTTATTTACTGCCTACAACAAAAGTAGTTAAAATAATTCACAATGTTAAATAATCATGAACATTTTGCTCTGAAATGAATGCTCTTTAGTTAAGATCCGGCATGAGAATGTATTTGAATAATGTTGGCCAACAGCCAATCACTGAAGCAGCAGTAGAGGAAGGTTTCAGTCGCTGCTGTCTGCGTGTTCGACAGGAACTCTGCCGCGTGGCTTTTCGGTATTCATGGAGCTGACAGGCTGTTTTTTGGGTCTCTGGTTTACTGAATAGTAAGAAGAGCTGCATTTTTCTGTAAGCCTTCCTTCTCTTTTAAACAGGGAAGGTAGAATGTGTCCAGTGCCCACTAGTGTATATCTGCCTGGAAATAAAAATACATACAAATAAATACATAAATACAGACAACAAAAAATACAAATCAATACACAACCAAACCAAATACAATACTTTGTTTTTTACAATTAACAAGAAAAGCAATTCAGTAGTAAGAAAAGACAAACAACTGATAAATTGATATTAATAAATTATTGTAAGACCTTTCAGATGTTACCCCACTGCTTTGCTTTGTGTGAGTCCCCACCCTGTATGAACAGGGGTTGCACTTTAAAAGGGGAATTCATTTAGGAATGGCGGCGACATTAATTGCAGGAACGTTACACATGTAATTTTGAGAGGCACCAAAGTGTGAGTGTAACAGAGATTATTTTCCTCCAGTTTTGGACTGCAAAACACACGCATGTAATGAACTTCTCTACCACTAGGCGTCGCTTAAAACACAAGAATCCACTGTTATTTAATACTAATAACCTGCTTTCCAAACACAAAACACTTAAAATAAGATAATGTATTATCTTTGCTACATAACTTTGTAACACATATTATACATAACATGATTCTCACAAATATAAAGTATTTCCTGTTTTTCATTATTTATAAAATACCGCTAACCACTCAGAATGTGTTCTCTTCCTCCACTCTCCAAAGAGAGCGGAACGGTCATCAATGGTCAGGAACAGCTACAGTAAAGTAGCATTCAAGACCCGCTTCGCGCTCAGAAGAGAACACTGTAACTCCTCAACATGGTTAGCGAGACCAGACACTTTAGAAACGCATTTCACTAGTAACAAACTATAGAAATGATCCCTGAAAGTATAGTCTTAAACAACAAAAGGGTAAAGCAACTTCCCTGCTCCCGGCATGTATCACTGCAGTGACGGTGTCTAATTCAGTTTCCTTTCTAGTACACCACTTGTTCATACTAATGTTAAATAATTGCCATTGTGTTTCAAACACAAACTTCACATAATGAAATAACCACTCAATTAAAATATAATGTAAAAAAAAAGAGAAGTTAAGTAATATCCAGGGTGCACCTCTCTATGAATAATTTAAAGAAACAACCAATCACCAATCTAGCTAGCCGGGGGAGGTTTCAGTCCCCGCCCACCTGCATAGTATTCAGGAGGAGGAAGGATGTGGTGATTTCAAGGGTTTTGCTGCAAATGTGTTTCTTAACCCATAAAGTGCTGTCCTAATCTGAGGACAGGCTTACTTTGTAAACATCTACTAGAAGGAGGACAAAATTAGAGTAGATTAGCATAACAATTCAGTTAAAGAAAACAAATAACAGTTAGATGGCAGCTAAACATGTTTTAAAATTACTTGTTATGACTTGTTTATTTAGCAGACGACTTACAGAGACTAGGGTGTGTGAACTATGCATCAGCTGCAGAGTCACTTACAATTACATCTCACCCGAAAGACGGAGTACAAGGAGGTTAAGTGACTTGCTCAGGGTCACAAAATGAGTCAGTGGCTGAGGTGGGATTTGAACCGGGGACCTTCTGGTTACAAGCCCTTTTCTTTAATCACTGGACCACACAGCTTCCTATAAAGCTATAAAGTAGCTTGTTCTCCAATCAGCACAACGACATGCAATGGTGTCATATTATATTAGAAGACATTTTAATAATATGTTACAAGAAATATGGTTTAACAGGAAATATAAGTAACAGATTTCAAAGGAACCAGGCTTCAAATGAGATGAGCACCACTTAACTATTTCTGTTATTGACAATTTGTAAATCTAACCACTCAGAATGTGTTCTCTTCCTCCACTCTCGAAAGAGAGCAGAACGGTCATCAATGGACTGGAACAGCTACAATAAAGTAACATTCAAGACCCGCCGCTCAGAAGAGAACACTGTAACTCCTCAACATGGTTAGCGAGACCAGACACTTTAGAAACGCATTTCACAAGTAACAAACTATAGAAATGATCCCTGAAAGTATAGTCTTAAAAACAATCGGGTAAAGCAATCGCCATGTTGCTGGCACCAAACATGCAGGTGAGGGTTTCTAATGCATACTGTCTGTTACAGCAGACCAGATGTCTTAAACATGCTAATTTATTTACTGCCTACAACAAAAGTAGTTAAAATAATTCACAATGTTAAATAATCATGAACATTTTGCTCTGAAATGAATGCTCTTTAGTTAAGATCCGGCATGAGAATGTATTTGAATAATGTTGGCCAACAGCCAATCACTGAAGCAGCAGTAGAGGAAGGTTTCAGTCGCTGCTGTCTGCGTGTTCGACAGGAACTCTGCCGCGTGGCTTTTCGGTATTCATGGAGCTGACAGGCTGTTTTTGGGTCTCTGGTTTACTGAATAGTAAGAAGAGCTGCATTTTTCTGTAAGCCTTCCTTCTCTTTTAAACAGGGAAGGTAGAATGTGTCCAGTGCCCACTAGTGTATATCTGCCTGGAAATAAAAATACATACAAATAAATACATAAATACAGACAACAAAAAATACAAATCAATACACAACCAAACCAAATACAATACTTTGTTTTTTACAATTAACAAGAAAAGCAATTCAGTAGTAAGAAAAGACAAACAACTGATAAATTGATATTAATAAATTATTGTAAGACCTTTCAGATGTTACCCCACTGCTTTGCTTTGTGTGAGTCCCCACCCTGTATGAACAGGGGTTGCACTTTAAAAGGGAATTCATTTAGGAATGGCCGGCGACATTAATTGCAGGAACGTTACACATGTAATTTTGAGAGGCACCAAAGTGTGAGTGTAACAGAGATTATTTTCCTCCAGTTTTGGACTGCAAAACACACGCATGTAATGAACTTCTCTACCACTAGGCGTCGCTTAAAACACAAGAATCCACTGTTATTTAATACTAATAACCTGCTTTCCAAACACAAAACACTTAAAATAAGATAATGTATTATCTTTGCTACACTTAACTTTGTAACACATATTATACATAACATGATTCTCACAAATATAAAGCATTTTCTGTTTTTTCATTGTTTATAAAATACCGCTAACCACTCAGAATGTGTTCTCTTCCTCCACTCTCCAAAGAGAGCGGAACGGTCATCAATGGTCAGGAACAGCTACAGTAAAGTAGCATTCAAGACCCGCTTCGCGCTCAGAAGAGAACACTGTAACTCCTCAACATGGTTAGCGAGACCAGACACTTTAGAAACGCATTTCACTAGTAACAAACTATAGAAATGATCCCTGAAAGTATAGTCTTAAACAACAAAAGGGTAAAGCAACTTCCCTGCTCCCGGCATGTATCACTGCAGTGACGGTGTCTAATTCAGTTTCCTTTCTAGTACACCACTTGTTCATACTAATGTTAAATAATTGCCATTGTGTTTCAAACACAAACTTCACATAATGAAATAACCACTCAATTAAAATATAATGTAAAAAAGAGAAGTTAAGTAATATCCAGGGTGCACCTCTCTATGAATAATTTAAAGAAACAACCAATCACCAATCTAGCTAGCCGGGGAGGTTTCAGTCCCCGCCCACCTGCATAGTATTCAGGAGGAGGAAGGATGTGGTGATTTCAAGGGTTTTGCTGCAAATGTGTTTCTTAACCCATAAAGTGCTGTCCTAATCTGAGGACAGGCTTACTTTGTAAACATCTACTAGAAGGAGGACAAAATTAGAGTAGATTAGCATAACAATTCAGTTAAAGAAAACAAATAACAGTTAGATGGCAGCTAAACATGTTTTAAAATTACTTGTTATGACTTGTTTATTTAGCAGACGACTTACAGAGACTAGGGTGTGTGAACTATGCATCAGCTGCAGAGTCACTTACAATTACATCTCACCCGAAAGACGGAGTACAAGGAGGTTAAGTGACTTGCTCAGGGTCACAAAATGAGTCAGTGGCTGAGGTGGGATTTGAACCGGGGACCTTCTGGTTACAAGCCCTTTTCTTTAATCACTGGACCACACAGCTTCCTATAAAGCTATAAAGTAGCTTGTTCTCCAATCAGCACAACGACATGCAATGGTGTCATATTATATTAGAAGACATTTTAATAATATGTTACAAGAAATATGGTTTAACAGGAAATATAAGTAACAGATTTCAAAGGAACCAGGCTTCAAATGAGATGAGCACCACTTAACTATTTCTGTTATTGACAATTTGTAAATCTAACCACTCAGAATGTGTTCTCTTCCTCCACTCTCGAAAGAGAGCAGAACGGTCATCAATGGACTGGAACAGCTACAATAAAGTAACATTCAAGACCCGCTTCGCGCTCAGAAGAGAACACTGTAACTCCTCAACATGGTTAGCGAGACCAGACACTTTAGAAACGCATTTCACAAGTAACAAACTATAGAAATGATCCCTGAAAGTATAGTCTTAAAAACAATCGGGTAAAGCAATCGCCATGTTGCTGGCACCAAACATGCAGGTGAGGGTTTCTAATGCATACTGTCTGTTACAGCAGACCAGATGTCTTAAACATGCTAATTTATTTACTGCCTACAACAAAAGTAGTTAAAATAATTCACAATGTTAAATAATCATGAACATTTTGCTCTGAAATGAATGCTCTTTAGTTAAGATCCGGCATGAGAATGTATTTGAATAATGTTGGCCAACAGCCAATCACTGAAGCAGCAGTAGAGGAAGGTTTCAGTCGCTGCTGTCTGCGTGTTCGACAGGAACTCTGCCGCGTGGCTTTTCGGTATTCATGGAGCTGACAGGCTGTTTTTTGGGTCTCTGGTTTACTGAATAGTAAGAAGAGCTGCATTTTTCTGTAAGCCTTCCTTCTCTTTTAAACAGGGAAGGTAGAATGTGTCCAGTGCCCACTAGTGTATATCTGCCTGGAAATAAAAATACATACAAATAAATACATAAATACAGACAACAAAAAATACAAATCAATACACAACCAAACCAAATACAATACTTTGTTTTTTACAATTAACAAGAAAAGCAATTCAGTAGTAAGAAAAGACAAACAACTGATAAATTGATATTAATAAATTATTGTAAGACCTTTCAGATGTTACCCCACTGCTTTGCTTTGTGTGAGTCCCCACCCTGTATGAACAGGGTTGCACTTTTAAAAGGGGAATTCATTTAGGAATGGCCGGCGACATTAATTGCAGGAACGTTACACATGTAATTTTGAGAGGCACCAAAGTGTGAGTGTAACAGAGATTATTTTCCTCCAGTTTTGGACTGCAAAACACACGCATGTAATGAACTTCTCTACCACTAGGCGTCGCTTAAAACACAAGAATCCACTGTTATTTAATACTAATAACCTGCTTTCCAAACACAAAACACTTAAAATAAGATAATGTATTATCTTTGCTACACTTAACTTTGTAACACATATTATACATAACATGATTCTCACAAATATAAAGTATTTCCTGTTTTTCATTATTTATAAAATACCGCTAACCACTCAGAATGTGTTCTCTTCCTCCACTCTCCAAAGAGAGCGGAACGGTCATCAATGGTCAGGAACAGCTACAGTAAAGTAGCATTCAAGACCCGCTTCGCGCTCAGAAGAGAACACTGTAACTCCTCAACATGGTTAGCGAGACCAGACACTTTAGAAACGCATTTCACTAGTAACAAACTATAGAAATGATCCCTGAAAGTATAGTCTTAAACAACAAAAGGGTAAAGCAACTTCCCTGCTCCCGGCATGTATCACTGCAGTGACGGTGTCTAATTCAGTTTCCTTTCTAGTACACCACTTGTTCATACTAATGTTAAATAATTGCCATTGTGTTTCAAACACAAACTTCACATAATGAAATAACCACTCAATTAAAATATAATGTAAAAAAAGAGAAGTTAAGTAATATCCAGGGTGCACCTCTCTATGAATAATTTAAAGAAACAACCAATCACCAATCTAGCTAGCCGGGGAGGTTTCAGTCCCCGCCCACCTGCATAGTATTCAGGAGGAGGAAGGATGTGGTGATTTCAAGGGTTTTGCTGCAAATGTGTTTCTTAACCCATAAAGTGCTGTCCTAATCTGAGGACAGGCTTACTTTGTAAACATCTACTAGAAGGAGGACAAAATTAGAGTAGATTAGCATAACAATTCAGTTAAAGAAAACAAATAACAGTTAGATGGCAGCTAAACATGTTTTAAAATTACTTGTTATGACTTGTTTATTTAGCAGACGACTTACAGAGACTAGGGTGTGTGAACTATGCATCAGCTGCAGAGTCACTTACAATTACATCTCACCCGAAAGACGGAGTACAAGGAGGTTAAGTGACTTGCTCAGGGTCACAAAATGAGTCAGTGGCTGAGGTGGGATTTGAACCGGGGACCTTCTGGTTACAAGCCCTTTTCTTTAATCACTGGACCACACAGCTTCCTATAAAGCTATAAAGTAGCTTGTTCTCCAATCAGCACAACGACATGCAATGGTGTCATATTATATTAGAAGACATTTTAATAATATGTTACAAGAAATATGGTTTAACAGGAAATATAAGTAACAGATTTCAAAGGAACCAGGCTTCAAATGAGATGAGCACCACTTAACTATTTCTGTTATTGACAATTTGTAAATCTAACCACTCAGAATGTGTTCTCTTCCTCCACTCTCGAAAGAGAGCAGAACGGTCATCAATGGACTGGAACAGCTACAATAAAGTAACATTCAAGACCCGCTTCACGCTCAGAAGAGAACACTATAACTCCTCAACATGGTTAGCGAGACCAGACACTTTAGAAACGCATTTCACAAGTAACAAACTATAGAAATGATCCCTGAAAGTATAGTCTTAAAAAACAATCGGGTAAAGCAATCGCCATGTTGCTGGCACCAAACATGCAGGTGAGGGTTTCTAATGCATACTGTCTGTTACAGCAGACCAGATGTCTTAAACATGCTAATTTATTTACTGCCTACAACAAAAGTAGTTAAAATAATTCACAATGTTAAATAATCATGAACATTTTGCTCTGAAATGAATGCTCTTTAGTTAAGATCCGGCATGAGAATGTATTTGAATAATGTTGGCCAACAGCCAATCACTGAAGCAGCAGTAGAGGAAGGTTTCAGTCGCTGCTGTCTGCGTGTTCGACAGGAACTCTGCCGCGTGGCTTTTCGGTATTCATGGAGCTGACAGGCTGTTTTTTTTGGGTCTCTGGTTTACTGAATAGTAAGAAGAGCTGCATTTTTCTGTAAGCCTTCCTTCTCTTTTAAACAGGGAAGGTAGAATGTGTCCAGTGCCCACTAGTGTATATCTGCCTGGAAATAAAAAATACATACAAATAAATACATAAATACAGACAACAAAAAATACAAATCAATACACAACCAAACCAAATACAATACTTTGTTTTTTACAATTAAATTAACATGGCAATTTGTCAACAAGAAAAGCAATTCAGTAGTAAGAAAAGACAAACAACTGATGAATTGATATTAATAAATTATTGTAAGACCTTTCAGATGTTACCCCACTGCTTTGCTTTGTGTGAGTCCCCACCCTGTATGAACAGAGGTTGCACTTTTAAAAGGGGAATTCATTTAGGAATGGCCGGCGACATTAATTGCAGGAACGTTACACATGTAATTTTGAGAGGCACCAAAGTGTGAGTGTAACAGAGATTATTTTCCTCCAGTTTTGGACTGCAAAACACACGCATGTAATGAACTTCTCTACCACTAGGCGTCGCTTAAAACACAAGAATCCACTGTTATTTAATACTAATAACCTGCTTTCCAAACACAAAACACTTAAAATAAGATAATATATTATTTAAGGCGGGGAGGTTTCAGTCCCCGCCTACCTGCATAGTATTCAGGAGGAGGAAGGATCTGGTGATTTCAAGGGTTTTGCTGCAAATGCGTTTCTTAACCCATAAAGTGCCATTGTCCTAATCTGAGGACAGGCTTACTTTGTCATTTTTGGCGCATTTTTAACTGGCTTCTTATTTAAATGTCCATTTAACTCTATTGTTATGATAACTTACTCTAATTTTGTTAACCGTAATAGATAAGTCTAGATGTAACGTATCAGATTACATCAACACACCTTGTGTTCAGATTTTTCAAATAAAAATGTATTGGTCCTCTATGGGAGCGGCAGCGGTCCAGATAAGCCGCGTACCTGCCGTTTCTACACATTAACATTTACGAAATACACACTAAATTGAAATTGTAATGCGTAAAACACGCATAGCTTGCCTGTCCCCCTAAAACTTCCACGAACAACTACATCTCCCAGAATACCATGTATTCAGTTACTAGGAAACTGTACACAAGAAAAACCAACCCAACAAACATTATCCAATCTCCATGCATTTCCTTAGTTGATTTATCTGTATGGCTTTATATTGAAGCTGTAACATGTTCACTGAGTTTAAAAATGTAATGTTAAAATATAAGTAACGTATTTAATTTGCAGTCAGCGTGATACCTCGAAGAAACACGCACGTGGTTGTACAGGAGTTCAAAGTAACATTGCAGTTAAAATGGAAGGCTCTTTTTAATGCCTACCCCATCACCAAGATTGTACAGTATGTATCGAGGTTACTCATGACTTCAAGGTAATGTTGCATTTTACCCCTGAAAATACATTTGACTCTCTCAGCGTTCAAATTAGAGGTTAAGTTATTCCCAGACTTGTGATTTATTGGAAGTAGGTATGCATTGTCCTAACCACCATTGTTTTAAAGTGCCAACAGCTGTGTGTTAATGTTGAATTTGAAACATAGCAGACTTCAAAGTGTGTAACATGTGCTAGTTTCATTAACCCGTTAAGTTCCTAATTAATTTTTCTTTGGATAAATCAGAACACAAGCTGTTTTATTGTAATGTATGCATTCTAAATGAATGTACTACTATTGTAGAAGTGTTCAGTCTTTTAGAAGTGTACAATGACAGGCATATTTACAACATATATTCCCAGCTTCTTAATTTGAGCACAGTCAAGTTAGGGCCGTTATCAAACCAGTGAAATTTCATGCCGCTATGAAGCGCAACACATAAAAATGGAGCTTTATCATCATTTTGGGTTGTGAAACACCAAGCGATGTATAATTTTTAGGCTACAGTTTCTTACTTATATCGAGACGTTATAAAAGCATCATGAGGGCTGTATTTGCAGAATTAATATAAATATTGAGACTTTTGCATTTAACAATACAAATTAAGAAAATATTTAAATAAATTGCAAAAGAACCCGTCCGCAAATAACAGAACCACGCAACTAATTAATATTTATTGTGCCAAATAATTGCCCCATTAACACTACTTTCATAAACAATTTGTAAAGCTAACCACTCAGAATGTGTTCTCTTCCTCCATTCTCCAAAGAGAGCAGAACGGTCATCAATGGTCAGGAACAGTTACTGTAAGGTAACATTCAAGACCCGCTTCGCGCTCAGAAGAGAACACTGTAACTCCTCAACATGGTTAGCGAGACCAGACACTTTAGAAACGCATTTCACGAGTAACAAACTATAGAAATGATCCCTGAAAGTATAGTCTTAAAAAACAATCGGGTAAAGCCATCACCATGTTGCTGGCACCAAACATGCAGGTGAGGGTGTCTAATGCATACTGTCTGTTTCAGCAGACCAGATGTCTTAAACATGCTAATTTATATACTGCCTACAACAAAAGTAGTTAAAATAATTCACAATGTTAAATAATCATATACATTTTGCTCTGAAATGAATGCTTTAGTTAAGACCCGGCGTGAGAATGTATTTGCATAAAGTTTGCCAACAGCCAATCACTGAAGCAGTAGAGGAAGGTTTCAGTCGCTGCTGTCTGCGTGTTCGACAGGAACTCTGCCGCGTGGCTTTTCGGTATTCATGGAGCTGACAGGCTGTTTTTTGGGGTCTCTGGTTCACTGAATAGTAAGAAGAGCTGCATTTTTCTGTAAGCCTTCCTTCTCTTTTAAACAGGGAAGGTAGAATGAGTCCAGTGCCCACTAGTGTATATCTGCCTGGAAATAAAAAATACATACAAATCAATACACAATCACTAATACAACCCATGCTGTTGTTTCAGAAGTAAATTAACATTAAAGTCATTGTATTCATCATTGTATTTATCTTGCTCTTAATTGTATTATTGCTTGCACTGTGATTCTTGAAATGTATTTGTTTACCACTGTAAGTCGCCCTGGATAAGGGTGTCTGCTAAGAAATAAATAATAATAATAATAATAATTAACATGGTAATGTGTAATTCAACTAAGAACCCCCCTTAAAATGGCAATTTAGTATCACAAAGAATACATTTTAGAAGAGCCAGATGTTACCCCACTGCTTTGCTTTGTGTGAGTCCCCACCCTGTATGAACAGAGGTTGCACTTTTAAAAGGGGGAATTCATTTAGGAATGGCCGGCGACATTAATTGCAGGAACGTTACACATGTAATTTTGAGAGGCACCAAAGTGTGAGTGTAACAGAGATTATTTTCCTCCAGTTTTGGACTGCAAAACACACGCATGTAATGAACTTCTCTACCACTAGGCGTCGCTTAAAACACAAGAATCCACTGTTATTTAATACTAATAACCTGCTTTCCAAACACAAAACACTTAAAATAAGATAATATATTATCTTTGCTAAACTGCGGAACGGTCATCAATGGCCAGGAACAGCTACAGTAAAGCAGCATTCAAGACCCGCTTCGCGCTCAGAAGAGAACACTGTAACTGTTCAACATAGTTAGCGAGAACACTTTAGAAACGCATTTCACGAGTAACAAACTATAGAAATAATCCCTGAAAGTATAGTCTTAACTTTACTCGTGCCGAACTAAAGATCCGACTGATAAAAACATATTTCCTATTTAGGGTGTTTATTAAACACGTTCTTAGTAGATTATATAGTAGTGATTTGATTTAGATAGATAGTTTATAATCACGAAAACCTATATAATTAAACTTTACAGGAAAAAATACAGTCAAATAGTTGGAAGTTTAAACTATACCCAGAATGCCACGTGTGTACCTTATTTGCATATTATACCGAAACAGCCTATCAGCGTCTAACATTATTGTCTGCTAAAATATTTATAGTTAAACGGTCCAGACAGAATAAACGTAATATTTATTTAAATAGTGCATGTAATACTGTTCTGTGTTGGGGGGGAAAAAAATTAAAAATGAACCCAATTGCCGTGACATTGTTTAACTGCAATGCCGTGACTCGGATTCGAACCGAGGTTGCTGCGGCCACAACGCAGAGTACTAACCACTATACGATCACGGCGAGCTACTATGGGTTCCGAGAACATAGCCTCCCAGAATGAGTTTATGAGTGTATATACATTTACAGAAGCACAGTATACTAGACCAGTTTATAATCTAGATCTGCAGCAATGGTTTGGAATGAAACTAATCGAGTCAGACCGGAAAAAAAGTTAATCACGAGTCACGTGTGAAAAACACCCACACCGGTAGCGGTACAAAACAAATAATGTAGATGATTATTAATAACATTTATAATATTTCATTGTCTGTTTCTTAATTGCCCGATTTTTATTAGGGAATGCCGCTTACTTTAGCCATTATTTTAATTTTATAACCTCTTCCCTAAATTAACTCTATAGCCTATGTTTCAAAGTAGTGTAAGATATGAATGAAATTACATGCAATTCTTTCCGATCAGCTATCATTACAGATGACAGAATAATACACCGGCCAGATTTACAGGTCTGTTAAATGTTTAGCGATAAACACCTGCGATCAGTTCATAGCAATATAAAAAACAAAGGACGCTACTACAGTTTCATTTTATACAAACTGTGTGCTGTTGGTTTCCATAGCCCTATGCTTGCTGTTCACATGTCCTACCTAGATAATAACTGGTCAGCATTGAAACCACAAGACTGTATTTCTATTCTGGTTTTAAATGTCACTTTTGCATTTAATTTAAACCGATAAATACAATTTGTAGTGTGTGTGTATAATATATATGTATACACACACACACACACACACCACACATACAAATCTTTTTTTTTTTTTTTTTAAATGTAAAGAATACAACATTTGCAAACAGCAGTTTCTTTTCTAAACATTTTAACAGAGGAAATCAATTAAAACAGAAGCAGACAGTAGGTTTAAACTGCCAAGACTGATTCATCTTTAATGGTCCAATACTTTCCACCACCATGTGTACTGCACCGACTCAAATAGCATCCTTTGGCAAGTAAAGAAACGGTTTATTAGGATTATTATTAGGATAAATCAAAATAAATATGCAGCATTTAAAAATCCTTTATTATTGAAGCATTCAAAGCAGAAACAATAAAATCACAATTAGTCATATTTATTAAACAGTACTGGCATGTACAATATATGTATATATATGTAGTTTTGTACAGCAGAACAGTGCAACCCCAATTAAACCAAGATTTAACGCAACAAGTGAGAACTTCTAAACTGATATAATAATACACACAGAGATACTGCGCTGCATCAAAACTAAAACAGTGTTTCTAGACTTGACTGTTAGCTAATCTTGATTTTTTCTTTTTAAAAAATTGATTACAGGGTAAAAAGACATTCAGTGGCAGCTAAACATTCCAGACACTGATATTTTGTTAAACCTGATATTACACAATTACAGTAGAACTCCTTTTAGTCAAAGTGCACCTGGGACATGGTAATGTTTTGTATGAACAAGATAAGGGGTTAATCCCAGGAGAAGCCACATCTGGATTTGGAGCATTTCACTGTACACATCTGGATTGCATAAACCACATTTTTCAAGGCAATTGTGGAATAACCACAGGATAGACGTTTGGTGCAATCCAGGGTAATTTGCCAATGTTGTAAAATACTCTAAAGATAAGGCTGTGACTTAGCCTGGTGAAGTACAGGATGATGAAATCAACCCAAAAGTCACATATTCAAATCACAAATAAATCATGGAGTACTGTATACACATAACCCTACAGTGCTCCAGTAAGTACAACAGGTTTGGACATATCTACAAAGCATTTAACCCAGTGTTAAGTTTGAAGCCATGTTCCACAATGAGCAAGTAACAACTAAGGTGCATGTGTGTGGTCTTAAATGAATATCCTAGATTATTTCTTAGAATAAAGGGTTATGCTGAATCTACTTTGTTTCTGTGGTGCTACTCCTTTTACAGATCCTACTGGCAATATACATTTATTTAAAAGAATATAAAATGGGCTGGGATTTTGCCCAGCACAGTTTGCACTAGCGTTTTCAAAAGCTACAATAAAACAGCTAATACTTGAGAACATTTTTATTTAAGTGCTTAGGATCATTCTTACTAGTTTTGTAATATCAACAGTTATTTATCTTTTAATTGGCACCAAGGCAATGCACACATTCGTAACTATATATATATAACTCGTGAGTCCTCACAAGTCTGTATTTTACATGTTTCACCAGACATCGGTCCATTAACAGTCTGTGCAATTAACCATTAACAGTCCTTAATCTCCATTACAATTTAGACTAATATATTGATTTTACAAAAAAAAAAGGGTTATTCCAAGATAATACCAGCAAGTGATACAACTAAAGTCATAATTGTACAGTTAAATGCCAGAAATAGAAATCGTATAGTTAAGTCAGTAGCAATCACTGTGCTATTTATTTACTGAGGAGGCTCTACAACTAATGGAAAGAAAAGGACATTACATGTAGCAATTAACTGCCGCTTCATTAATGTCTATTCTAAAGCAATATTTATTATAATATACAATATACCAAAAAAAAAAAAAAAAATCTCCCATATAAAATAATTAATCTCCCATATAAAATAAGTTTGACTCTTCATACAGCTGAGGTGGGATTTGAACGGGGACCTTCTGGTTACAAGCCCTTTTCTTTAATCACTGGACCACACAGCTTCCTATAAAGCTATAAAGTAGCTTGTTCTCCAATCAGCACAACGACATGCAATGGTGTCATATTATATTAGAAGACATTTTAATAATATGTTACAAGAAATATGGTTTAACAGGAAATATAAGTAACAGATTTCAAAGGAACCAGGCTTCAAATGAGATGAGCACCACTTAACTATTTCTGTTATTGACAATTTGTAAATCTAACCACTCAGAATGTGTTCTCTTCCTCCACTCTCGAAAGAGAGCAGAACGGTCATCAATGGACTGGAACAGCTACAATAAAGTAACATTCAAGACCCGCTTCGCGCTCAGAAGAGAACACTGTAACTCCTCAACATGGTTAGCGAGACCAGACACTTTAGAAACGCATTTCACAAGTAACAAACTATAGAAATGATCCCTGAAAGTATAGTCTTAAAAAACAATCGGGTAAAGCAATCGCCATGTTGCTGGCACCAAACATGCAGGTGAGGGTTTCTAATGCATACTGTCTGTTACAGCAGACCAGATGTCTTAAACATGCTAATTTATTTACTGCCTACAACAAAAGTAGTTAGAATAATTCACAATGTTAAATAATCATGAACATTTTGCTCTGAAATGAATGCTCTTTAGTTAAGATCCGGCATGAGAATGTATTTGAATAATGTTGGCCAACAGCCAATCACTGAAGCAGCAGTAGAGGAAGGTTTCAGTCGCTGCTGTCTGCGTGTTCGACAGGAACTCTGCCGCGTGGCTTTTCGGTATTCATGGAGCTGACAGGCTGTTTTTTTTGGGTCTCTGGTTTACTGAATAGTAAGAAGAGCTGCATTTTTCTGTAAGCCTTCCTTCTCTTTTAAACAGGGAAGGTAGAATGTGTCCAGTGCCCACTAGTGTATATCTGCCTGGAAATAAAAATACATACAAATAAATACATAAATACAGACAACAAAAAATACAAATCAATACACAACCAAACCAAATACAATACTTTGTTTTTTACAATTAACAAGAAAAGCAATTCAGTAGTAAGAAAAGACAAACAACTGATAAATTGATATTAATAAATTATTGTAAGACCTTTCAGATGTTACCCCACTGCTTTGCTTTGTGTGAGTCCCCACCCTGTATGAACAGGGTTGCACTTTTAAAAGGGGAATTCATTTAGGAATGGCCGGCGACATTAATTGCAGGAACGTTACACATGTAATTTTGAGAGGCACCAAAGTGTGAGTGTAACAGAGATTATTTTCCTCCAGTTTTGGACTGCAAAACACACGCATGTAATGAACTTCTCTACCACTAGGCGTCGCTTAAAACACAAGAATCCACTGTTATTTAATACTAATAACCTGCTTTCCAAACACAAAACACTTAAAATAAGATAATGTATTATCTTTGCTACACTTAACTTTGTAACACATATTATACATAACATGATTCTCACAAATATAAAGTATTTCCTGTTTTTCATTATTTATAAAATACCGCTAACCACTCAGAATGTGTTCTCTTCCTCCACTCTCCAAAGAGAGCGGAACGGTCATCAATGGTCAGGAACAGCTACAGTAAAGTAGCATTCAAGACCCGCTTCGCGCTCAGAAGAGAACACTGTAACTCCTCAACATGGTTAGCGAGACCAGACACTTTAGAAACGCATTTCACTAGTAACAAACTATAGAAATGATCCCTGAAAGTATAGTCTTAAACAACAAAAGGGTAAAGCAACTTCCCTGCTCCCGGCATGTATCACTGCAGTGACGGTGTCTAATTCAGTTTCCTTTCTAGTACACCACTTGTTCATACTAATGTTAAATAATTGCCATTGTGTTTCAAACACAAACTTCACATAATGAAATAACCACTCAATTAAAATATAATGTAAAAAAAGAGAAGTTAAGTAATATCCAGGGTGCACCTCTCTATGAATAATTTAAAGAAACAACCAATCACCAATCTAGCTAGCCGGGGAGGTTTCAGTCCCCGCCCACCTGCATAGTATTCAGGAGGAGGAAGGATGTGGTGATTTCAAGGGTTTTGCTGCAAATGTGTTTCTTAACCCATAAAGTGCTGTCCTAATCTGAGGACAGGCTTACTTTGTAAACATCTACTAGAAGGAGGACAAAATTAGAGTAGATTAGCATAACAATTCAGTTAAAGAAAACAAATAACAGTTAGATGGCAGCTAAACATGTTTTAAAATTACTTGTTATGACTTGTTTATTTAGCAGACGACTTACAGAGACTAGGGTGTGTGAACTATGCATCAGCTGCAGAGTCACTTACAATTACATCTCACCCGAAAGACGGAGTACAAGGAGGTTAAGTGACTTGCTCAGGGTCACAAAATGAGTCAGTGGCTGAGGTGGGATTTGAACCGGGACCTTCTGGTTACAAGCCCTTTTCTTTAATCACTGGACCACACAGCTTCCTATAAAGCTATAAAGTAGCTTGTTCTCCAATCAGCACAACGACATGCAATGGTGTCATATTATATTAGAAGACATTTTAATAATATGTTACAAGAAATATGGTTTAACAGGAAATATAAGTAACAGATTTCAAAGGAACCAGGCTTCAAATGAGATGAGCACCACTTAACTATTTCTGTTATTGACAATTTGTAAATCTAACCACTCAGAATGTGTTCTCTTCCTCCACTCTCGAAAGAGAGCAGAACGGTCATCAATGGACTGGAACAGCTACA
Source organism: Acipenser oxyrinchus oxyrinchus (assembly GCA_030684275.1). Classification (NCBI taxonomy): domain Eukaryota; kingdom Metazoa; phylum Chordata; class Actinopteri; order Acipenseriformes; family Acipenseridae; genus Acipenser; species Acipenser oxyrinchus. The sequence continues at coordinate 934,562 of JAGXEW010000070.1, forward strand.
ATAAAGTAACATTCAAGACCCGCTTCACGCTCAGAAGAGAACACTATAACTCCTCAACATGGTTAGCGAGACCAGACACTTTAGAAACGCATTTCACAAGTAACAAACTATAGAAATGATCCCTGAAAGTATAGTCTTAAAAAACAATCGGGTAAAGCAATCGCCATGTTGCTGGCACCAAACATGCAGGTGAGGGTTTCTAATGCATACTGTCTGTTACAGCAGACCAGATGTCTTAAACATGCTAATTTATTTACTGCCTACAACAAAAGTAGTTAAAATAATTCACAATGTTAAATAATCATGAACATTTTGCTCTGAAATGAATGCTCTTTAGTTAAGATCCGGCATGAGAATGTATTTGAATAATGTTGGCCAACAGCCAATCACTGAAGCAGCAGTAGAGGAAGGTTTCAGTCGCTGCTGTCTGCGTGTTCGACAGGAACTCTGCCGCGTGGCTTTTCGGTATTCATGGAGCTGACAGGCTGTTTTTTTTGGGTCTCTGGTTTACTGAATAGTAAGAAGAGCTGCATTTTTCTGTAAGCCTTCCTTCTCTTTTAAACAGGGAAGGTAGAATGTGTCCAGTGCCCACTAGTGTATATCTGCCTGGAAATAAAAAATACATACAAATAAATACATAAATACAGACAACAAAAAATACAAATCAATACACAACCAAACCAAATACAATACTTTGTTTTTTACAATTAAATTAACATGGCAATTTGTCAACAAGAAAAGCAATTCAGTAGTAAGAAAAGACAAACAACTGATGAATTGATATTAATAAATTATTGTAAGACCTTTCAGATGTTACCCCACTGCTTTGCTTTGTGTGAGTCCCCACCCTGTATGAACAGAGGTTGCACTTTTAAAAGGGGAATTCATTTAGGAATGGCCGGCGACATTAATTGCAGGAACGTTACACATGTAATTTTGAGAGGCACCAAAGTGTGAGTGTAACAGAGATTATTTTCCTCCAGTTTTGGACTGCAAAACACACGCATGTAATGAACTTCTCTACCACTAGGCGTCGCTTAAAACACAAGAATCCACTGTTATTTAATACTAATAACCTGCTTTCCAAACACAAAACACTTAAAATAAGATAATATATTATTTAAGGCGGGAGGTTTCAGTCCCCGCCTACCTGCATAGTATTCAGGAGGAGGAAGGATCTGGTGATTTCAAGGGTTTTGCTGCAAATGCGTTTCTTAACCCATAAAGTGCCATTGTCCTAATCTGAGGACAGGCTTACTTTGTCATTTTTTGGCGCATTTTTAACTGGCTTCTTATTTAAATGTCCATTTAACTCTATTGTTATGATAACTTACTCTAATTTTGTTAACCGTAATAGATAAGTCTAGATGTAACGTATCAGATTACATCAACACACCTTGTGTTCAGATTTTTTCAAATAAAAATGTATTGGTCCTCTATGGGAGCGGCAGCGGTCCAGATAAGCCGCGTACCTGCCGTTTCTACACATTAACATTTACGAAATACACACTAAATTGAAATTGTAATGCGTAAAAACACGCATAGCTTGCCTGTCCCCCCCTAAAACTTCCACGAACAACTACATCTCCCAGAATACCATGTATTCAGTTACTAGGAAACTGTACACAAGAAAAACCAACCCAACAAACATTATCCAATCTCCATGCATTTCCTTAGTTGATTTATCTGTATGGCTTTATATTGAAGCTGTAACATGTTCACTGAGTTTAAAAATGTAATGTTAAAATATAAGTAACGTATTTAATTTGCAGTCAGCGTGATACCTCGAAGAAACACGCACGTGGTTGTACAGGAGTTCAAAGTAACATTGCAGTTAAAATGGAAGGCTCTTTTTTAATGCCTACCCCATCACCAAGATTGTACAGTATGTATCGAGGTTACTCATGACTTCAAGGTAATGTTGCATTTTACCCCCTGAAAATACATTTGACTCTCTCAGCGTTCAAATTAGAGGTTAAGTTATTCCCAGACTTGTGATTTATTGGAAGTAGGTATGCATTGTCCTAACCACCATTGTTTTAAAGTGCCAACAGCTGTGTGTTAATGTTGAATTTGAAACATAGCAGACTTCAAAGTGTGTAACATGTGCTAGTTTCATTAACCCGTTAAGTTCCTAATTAATTTTTCTTTGGATAAATCAGAACACAAGCTGTTTTATTGTAATGTATGCATTCTAAATGAATGTACTACTATTGTAGAAGTGTTCAGTCTTTTAGAAGTGTACAATGACAGGCATATTTACAACATATATTCCCAGCTTCTTAATTTGAGCACAGTCAAGTTAGGGCCGTTATCAAACCAGTGAAATTTCATGCCGCTATGAAGCGCAACACATAAAAATGGAGCTTTATCATCATTTTGGGTTGTGAAACACCAAGCGATGTATAATTTTTAGGCTACAGTTTCTTACTTATATCGAGACGTTATAAAAGCATCATGAGGGCTGTATTTGCAGAATTAATATAAATATTGAGACTTTTGCATTTAACAATACAAATTAAGAAAATATTTAAATAAATTGCAAAAGAACCCGTCCGCAAATAACAGAACCACGCAACTAATTAATATTTATTGTGCCAAATAATTGCCCCATTAACACTACTTTCATAAACAATTTGTAAAGCTAACCACTCAGAATGTGTTCTCTTCCTCCATTCTCCAAAGAGAGCAGAACGGTCATCAATGGTCAGGAACAGTTACTGTAAGGTAACATTCAAGACCCGCTTCGCGCTCAGAAGAGAACACTGTAACTCCTCAACATGGTTAGCGAGACCAGACACTTTAGAAACGCATTTCACGAGTAACAAACTATAGAAATGATCCCTGAAAGTATAGTCTTAAAAACAATCGGGTAAAGCCATCACCATGTTGCTGGCACCAAACATGCAGGTGAGGGTGTCTAATGCATACTGTCTGTTTCAGCAGACCAGATGTCTTAAACATGCTAATTTATATACTGCCTACAACAAAAGTAGTTAAAATAATTCACAATGTTAAATAATCATATACATTTTGCTCTGAAATGAATGCTTTAGTTAAGACCCGGCGTGAGAATGTATTTGCATAAAGTTTGCCAACAGCCAATCACTGAAGCAGTAGAGGAAGGTTTCAGTCGTTGCTGTCTGCGTGTTCGACAGGAACTCTGCCGCGTGGCTTTTCGGTATTCATGGAGCTGACAGGCTGTTTTTTGGGGTCTCTGGTTCACTGAATAGTAAGAAGAGCTGCATTTTTCTGTAAGCCTTCCTTCTCTTTTAAACAGGGAAGGTAGAATGAGTCCAGTGCCCACTAGTGTATATCTGCCTGGAAATAAAAATACATACAAATCAATACACAATCACTAATACAACCCATGCTGTTGTTTCAGAAGTAAATTAACATTAAAGTCATTGTATTCATCATTGTATTTATCTTGCTCTTAATTGTATTATTGCTTGCACTGTGATTCTTGAAATGTATTTGTTTACCACTGTAAGTCGCCCTGGATAAGGGTGTCTGCTAAGAAATAAATAATAATAATAATAATAATTAACATGGTAATGTGTAATTCAACTAAGAACCCCCCTTAAAATGGCAATTTAGTATCACAAAGAATACATTTTAGAAGAGCCAGATGTTACCCCACTGCTTTGCTTTGTGTGAGTCCCCACCCTGTATGAACAGAGGTTGCACTTTTAAAAGGGGGAATTCATTTAGGAATGGCCGGCGACATTAATTGCAGGAACGTTACACATGTAATTTTGAGAGGCACCAAAGTGTGAGTGTAACAGAGATTATTTTCCTCCAGTTTTGGACTGCAAAACACACGCATGTAATGAACTTCTCTACCACTAGGCGTCGCTTAAAACACAAGAATCCACTGTTATTTAATACTAATAACCTGCTTTCCAAACACAAAACACTTAAAATAAGATAATATATTATCTTTGCTAAACTGCGGAACGGTCATCAATGGCCAGGAACAGCTACAGTAAAGCAGCATTCAAGACCCGCTTCGCGCTCAGAAGAGAACACTGTAACTGTTCAACATAGTTAGCGAGAACACTTTAGAAACGCATTTCACGAGTAACAAACTATAGAAATAATCCCTGAAAGTATAGTCTTAACTTTACTCGTGCCGAACTAAAGATCCGACTGATAAAAACATATTTCCTATTTAGGGTGTTTATTAAACACGTTCTTAGTAGATTATATAGTAGTGATTTGATTTAGATAGATAGTTTATAATCACGAAAACCTATATAATTAAACTTTACAGGAAAAATACAGTCAAATAGTTGGAAGTTTAAACTATACCCAGAATGCCACGTGTGTACCTTATTTGCATATTATACCGAAACAGCCTATCAGCGTCTAACATTATTGTCTGCTAAAATATTTATAGTTAAACGGTCCAGACAGAATAAACGTAATATTTATTTAAATAGTGCATGTAATACTGTTCTGTGTTGGGGAAAAAATTAAAAATGAACCCAATTGCCGTGACATTGTTTAACTGCAATGCCGTGACTCGGATTCGAACTGAGGTTGCTGCGGCCACAACGCAGAGTACTAACCACTATACGATCACGGCGAGCTACTATGGGTTCCGAGAACATAGCCTCCCAGAATGAGTTTATGAGTGTATATACATTTACAGAAGCACAGTATACTAGACCAGTTTATAATCTAGATCTGCAGCAATGGTTTGGAATGAAACTAATCGAGTCAGACCGGAAAAAGTTAATCACGAGTCACGTGTGAAAACACCCACACCGGTAGCGGTACAAAACAAATAATGTAGATGATTATTAATAACATTTATAATATTTCATTGTCTGTTTCTTAATTGCCCGATTTTTATTAGGGAATGCCGCTTACTTTAGCCATTATTTTAATTTTATAACCTCTTCCCTAAATTAACTCTATAGCCTATGTTTCAAAGTAGTGTAAGATATGAATGAAATTACATGCAATTCTTTCCGATCAGCTATCATTACAGATGACAGAATAATACACCGGCCAGATTTACAGGTCTGTTAAATGTTTAGCGATAAACACCTGCGATCAGTTCATAGCAATATAAAAACAAAGGACGCTACTACAGTTTCATTTTATACAAACTGTGTGCTGTTGATTTCCATAGCCCTATGCTTGCTGTTCACATGTCCTACCTAGATAATAACTGGTCAGCATTGAAACCACAAGACTGTATTTCTATTCTGGTTTTAAATGTCACTTTTACATTTAATTTAAACCGATAAATACAATTTGTAGTGTGTGTGTATAATATATATGTATACACACACACACACACACACACAAATCTTTTTTTTTTTTTAAATGTAAAGAATACAACATTTGCAAACAGCAGTTTCTTTTCTAAACATTTTAACAGAGGAAATCAATTAAAACAGAAGCAGACAGTAGGTTTAAACTGCCAAGACTGATTCATCTTTAATGGTCCAATACTTTCCACCACCATGTGTACTGCACCGACTCAAATAGCATCCTTTGGCAAGTAAAGAAACGGTTTATTAGGATTATTATTAGGATAAATCAAAATAAATATGCAGCATTTAAAAATCCTTTATTATTGAAGCATTCAAAGCAGAAACAATAAAATCACAATTAGTCATATTTATTAAACAGTACTGGCATGTACAATATATGTATATATATGTAGTTTTGTACAGCAGAACAGTGCAACCCCAATTAAACCAAGATTTAACGCAACAAGTGAGAACTTCTAAACTGATATAATAATACACACAGAGATACTGCGCTGCATCAAAACTAAAACAGTGTTTCTAGACTTGACTGTTAGCTAATCTTGATTTTTTCTTTTTAAAAAATTGATTACAGGGTAAAAAGACATTCAGTGGCAGCTAAACATTCCAGACACTGATATTTTGTTAAACCTGATATTACACAATTACAGTAGAACTCCTTTTAGTCAAAGTGCACCTGGGACATGGTAATGTTTTGTATGAACAAGATAAGGGGTTAATCCCAGGAGAAGCCACATCTGGATTTGGAGCATTTCACTGTACACATCTGGATTGCATAAACCACATTTTTCAAGGCAATTGTGGAATAACCACAGGATAGACGTTTGGTGCAATCCAGGGTAATTTGCCAATGTTGTAAAATACTCTAAAGATAAGGCTGTGACTTAGCCTGGTGAAGTACAGGATGATGAAATCAACCCAAAAGTCACATATTCAAATCACAAATAAATCATGGAGTACTGTATACACATAACCCTACAGTGCTCCAGTAAGTACAACAGGTTTGGACATATCTACAAAGCATTTAACCCAGTGTTAAGTTTGAAGCCATGTTCCACAATGAGCAAGTAACAACTAAGGTGCATGTGTGTGGTCTTAAATGAATATCCTAGATTATTTCTTAGAATAAAGGGTTATGCTGAATCTACTTTGTTTCTGTGGTGCTACTCCTTTACAGATCCTACTGGCAATATACATTTATTTAAAAGAATATAAAATGGGCTGGGATTTTGCCCAGCACAGTTTGCACTAGCGTTTTCAAAAGCTACAATAAAACAGCTAATACTTGAGAACATTTTTATTTAAGTGCTTAGGATCATTCTTACTAGTTTTGTAATATCAACAGTTATTTATCTTTTAATTGGCACCAAGGCAATGCACACATTCGTAACTATATATATATAACTCGTGAGTCCTCACAAGTCTGTATTTTACATGTTTCACCAGACATCGGTCCATTAACAGTCTGTGCAATTAACCATTAACAGTCCTTAATCTCCATTACAATTTAGACTAATATATTGATTTTACAAAAAAAAAAGGGTTATTCCAAGATAATACCAGCAAGTGATACAACTAAAGTCATAATTGTACAGTTAAATGCCAGAAATAGAAATCGTATAGTTAAGTCAGTAGCAATCACTGTGCTATTTATTTACTGAGGAGGCTCTACAACTAATGGAAAGAAAAGGACATTACATGTAGCAATTAACTGCCGCTTCATTAATGTCTATTCTAAAGCAATATTTATTATAATATACAATATACCAAAAAAAAAAAAAAAAATCTCCCATATAAAATAATTAATCTCCCATATAAAATAAGTTTGACTCTTCATACAGC